>OY986968.1:412097-550410 GCA_963920575.1 Narthecium ossifragum
CCAAAAATTCGGTGGCAAGACGCCGAAAAAAAAATCAGTGTGGTGCACAAATCAAATGTTCTATTGCATTTAAAACTACCCTAGCTATTTTTATAATATTCCTAATCTACCCCTAACACCTTTCACACCACAACCTAATCCATCGTCCTCTACCTCCTACTTCTCGACCAGCGACCGACGATCCAAGGGCGTTCAAAACTTCCAGCTTCCAAAACAACCGGGCAATCTAAGATTTCTAAAAATCTAGATGGGTATCGCAGGGTACGAGGAGTTTCTCTCTCCATCATTCTCTCCAGCATGATGATGACATTAGAACATTAGAATGGCCCGCTTCGTATGGCTGTGTTATGCCGAACAAATCCGTCCAACCAAGTTGGATCGGTAACTATTCACTGTTCATGGCTCTTCGAATCAATCATCAACCACCGTTCAAGGCAGCTCGCCTTGGTGGTTACCCACCGTTCATGGCTGCAACCATGCATGGTTAGCCACTCGCGTGGTTACCACCATTAAGTGGGAGGTTGCCACGATCTACATTGTAAGGCTTTACCCTCAGCTCCACCGCTGGTATGAAAACTATTTATTAGCAATGTTGTGGCAGTCCCAATAGGGTAGGTAAGTTTGTAATCAATTACCATCACCTATGAAAATTAAAACCAAATATAATGAGCATTTAATCAATACCACACACCCATCGATAACAATTGAGAAACGGTCCACATTGATCGAACATGTGGGTGAACTTGGCAACCTTAGTGTGGAATTGAAGAGTTTGTTTTAAGTCATGTATATTTACAAGTAGAAACCATGTTGGTCAATGATGGCCTTGCGGGATAGCTCGGATCAGCTAGTGATGACTGTATAAGCTTGCTCGACTTAGCCAGGCTACACTGTGCAATATAGGTCGATTCGGCCACTCGAATCGGCTAAGTGTTCAATATACGTGTAATTTAAAACTTAAAACATAATGTAAAGTATTGATCAATTCTAGTATACACATCGTACTTTCTTAATGTTTCATGCATATATATATATATATATATATATATATATATATATATGCTTCTACTGCCGATATATAGTGGTATTGGAAGTGAGGGAGGTCGTCTCAGCAGGTTGGCAAGCGGGCATAAGAAAAGAACAATAACAAAGCTCCGGTACTTGACCGGTGGAATCAAAACAAACATGAAATAAATGTTTGGTTTGGTTTCTAAGAACCGAACATAATCAATATGATCAGTCTAAAGAATCCGGACAAGTAGAAAATATTCAGTTGAAAAGGCCGGGCCAAACAAACTAAATATATTCCGGGCGATAAAAACCACTCATAAAAGGGCATGTTTGAAACCAAACAAGCCCACGATTGTCTCGAAACGAGGCGAGTCTTAGACCGAAGATGCGGATGATAGAGCAAACACCCAGAACGAAGGGGGCTGGTAGCTTCGTCGCCTTCTTCACCGACGTGTCTTCGTCACTGGAGTGAGAGAGACCAACCAGATTTTGATCCTCCTATAAATCTACATCTGGCGTCGCATTGTTCACCTTTTTCGAGTCTGTTTTCATCCTCAATCTTCCAACAAGGAAATGTGTTGTAGAAAATGACGGTGGAGGTGGAGTGTACTTAGTATAACCAGGGCATGAGACTTCTCATCTACTTAAAGAGGGGTAATTTAGTCAAATACTCTGAAGGATAGCATGGTGTATTTAGAATAATCCTCGTCTGAAATAGACTCATTATATAATCTTATCCTGATCCACAGATCTCCATAAATGCTGGAAGCCTAATCAACTAACTGTTTAACCGTTTATGGGAGCCCATATTAGACTTGGGAACCTATAACCAAGGCCAGCCTCACAACCCAAAGTCTGTTAGAAGCAACGGGTGGAGATCCATTCCTCTCCGATTATATAGCCAAAAGAAGCACCAAAAACTTCTACTTTTACCTCTCCCTGGCCCAGGGCAGAGGCCTTTCCCCCTCGCCTCCTTGAGACAAAAGCAAGCAATCATCCAATGGCCTCTCCCAGGCCAGCCACCGCCCTCGTCGCCACCGTCGCCCTCCTCGTGGCCGCCGCTCTCCTCTGTGAACCTGCAGAGGCACGGCCCCACGGCGGCCACCACCGCCATGGCGGCCATCACCTTCATGCTCATGGTCATGGTCATGGAGGACTCCGTGGCCGCACAGCAGTCGTGTCTCTCCTCTGCCGGACCACTGACTATCCGGCGCTCTGCAATGAGGTCAGCGGCCGCCTACGGGTTGTAACGCCCATGTCTATGGCTCAGGCAGCGGCGCAGACGGCCATCTCCAACGCCATGCGCGCCCGGACCGTCGCCGACCGGCTCTCGCTGCCACCGGGCATGTCCAAGTTGGCGCGGTCCAGCCTCAGCGACTGCCACCAGAACTACGACGACGCCGTCTACGACCTGAAGCAAGGGCTGGCGGCGCTGCAGCGCGGGGACCACTACACGGCGATGAGCGACTTCTCGGCTGCGGTGTCCGACGTGGAGAGCTGCAAGGATTCGTTTGCAGAAAGACGAGGGTTGGTCTCCCCCGTTGCTGCTATAAACGCCAACCTCGAGAAGCTGATCAGTAACTGCTTGGCATTGGCTGATAACTTGAAGAAGAAGTGATGCAATGATAACAACAAACTCAAGGTGGAGAGGGAGGGTTGTGTAACAACATTATATACTAAGATCAACGAGTTGCTATGATTCTATTCTTCTGAGGTTTCTGATTTCCCATAGCCTCAAGTCTATATATGTGCTCTGTTTGTCATTGCTCCTTCTGGGGTTCTTTCTACTAATAACTCTGAACCTTTTTATATGAAGGTTTGTGAAGTTTGTCCCTGCGGAAGCAATTCGTAGCAAATTCACAATGAGGATTTTCGTTATTATATTTGTTTCATTGCGATTTAATTCTACAAAGATAGTTTCATGAGAACTTGATCTTATGGCAAGACGAAAGTGACTGCAATATGTAGATGTGATGCTAGAAATTCACATTTGTCAAAAATACATTCGTTGCAATATTAGATATTTCTTCCAGATGTTCCTCGATTCTGTCTAGATGGGCAGAACTTGATCTTTCTGAGTTGCCCAGAAAAAAATATCACGAAACGAAACATTCGCTTTAAAAAATTCAGACCACGTACAAAATTGAGAGGCAATGCCATAAATTGACTGTCACGATTCCCTAAGATTAATTTCTTGCTAACCTCTAAGATGATAACATGGAGCTTCATGTGCTTCCAGGCTCCATTCCAACCCACCCAGTAATGTGATGAAGTAATCTTACTGCATCAACCTCTTAAATCGGCGAAGATCGCAAAACAAACCATTCACCGAGAACTCCAATCAGGTTCAGCCTTGTGCTACTCAGCTCTACCGTAGCCAAGCACAGCACCCTGTAATCTCTGACATCAACTCTCTTCGTATCATACCACTGCAGACACAAGGTTCAACAGAAATCGTTATTTAATTTGTAAATCCCAGACTGAGTAAATACCCGTTAATCCTTATTTAATCTGTAAGCCCAGACTCTGTGTGCAATACAGCAGGCAACTAAAGTTTTGATGCTTCAATGCCCCTAGTAAATATAGCAGAAATTCGGAAAACAGCCAGATTGTCTGATGCAGAACTACCTTGCAGTTGGTATGACATCCAACCATAGATATGAGAAGGTGGTTGTCATTTGTCCACGTAATTCCATAAAAAATGACAATTAAGGAAAGCAAGGATTACTGACTCGATGTCTCAAAGGACCAGAGAGCTTGATGACACTTGATGCTTTTACCATTTCAGAACAACAAAATTTTCTTATGACTTCACAGATTACAAACCAGAGAAAACCAATGCAATATATCGCTTCCAACTCTTACCCTTGCTTTAAAAAAGTTAGGGTCCCGACGCATATCTCTCCGTTGCCACTGCAATATTTTGAAGTTCAGAAAGGTTAGCAATGAGCATTAGTGGGGTCTTAAACTTCCAGAAAGAGATAGAGACGACATGACACATAATAGTCCTATGGAATAAGGTATTGCTCTTTTAATCTTATCAAGAAAATCAGCGTGATTTTTATGGAAATGAAATATAATGTTATGCAGCTAGACAATAACTGTAAGAAAGACATCAACTCGAGGGGCGAAAACAACACATTGTGACAAAGTAGTTTCATGGGTGGGAAACATTATAATAAGTAGGGTTGCCTACATATTAGTCAAAATTGAGCAAAATACACTTTCAACCTCAAGAGCAATTGCCACATTGTCTAGACGAAAGTTTGGCTCAACTACTCCAATTAAAACAATACGACCATATACTGTGAAGTAAGAGTCCACTTCTTAGACAGGTAAACTCACAACTACCAAAGACTTGAGCAATTACATAACAAATGCGATCAATTGTTATTTACTGGAGGGACAAAGTACTATCAAATGAACCTGCTCAATAAAAAGATACACAGATAAAGGGTTAGGCCTTGTGCACAAGAGAAGAATGGCAACATTAATGGCAAGAATGGTAGGATGTGTCCAGCCCAAAGCCACTGTTGTGAGCAGCAAAGCAAGCAGCCGGTATTTCCATGCCATAGCCCAGAGGGAATGCATATCTTCCTTTAATACTCCTGAAGGATCTCTGACATTTGGTTGATCATCTACATGTTAAAATACACTTGCAAGATAAGCATTTAAGGATCTTTTGATTACAATTGCACTTAAATCAAAACTGTATAATTGCCAATTCACCATCCATGGCATAAGCAACATTTGGGATGTAATTCGTTGCTCCGACTACAATTGACAAACCAAGAAGACTTCCTGCAAATAACTTCCTTCCTGTAAGAGTGTCAATGGTATCAATATCTGAGATTACTCAGAAGCCAAAAGTCGTACAACACCTTACTAATCCAAAAGGAAGATGTCAATGTAAATCTATAAGCTACATGCTTAATACAAACATTTTTTCTTTCAAATAGAAAGGAATTGTAATCAGACAAGCCTCTTAGGAGCACTTCATTTGAGACAAACCACATTATTGCAATGTCCGGGAGAAGCAATTTATATGTTCAGAACATCCACAACAAAAACGAATAATCATTTAAACGTTCATTATGTGGAAGAAATAATGTATAGATGATAGAAGAATTAAAGAAAACAGAGCAATAATTAGCTCAGATTTTCATCGAGAAAAAGATGTCATGATATTTAGCTTGAGCGCAGGACTCGATGTAGTTTACACAAGATCCTTTCTTACAGAAATGAGTAGAACAGACGATGCTTGTATGGACTTTGATTATTTTTGCTAATGAGGATGATAGTGAGACTTGCCTGCACGGGACAAATTTTGCACCAATCTTCTTTCCGTATTAAAAAACATCTGGAACCTTCCTGCCTCCTGAACTGGTCTCCCAAGACTCTTTGTAGAAACTACAGAAGAAGATCTCAGTAATTTCTCCTAAGATAACCAATTCAGACTATGTATTTAGTCATGAGAAGATTAGAGCCATACAAAATCATGGGGAGTACATAAATGCTACAAGAAGAGTAGACTCTCAGATAAAGGAGTTGGAATACTCCCTTTTGTATGATAAATTTTGAATTGGTGAATACACCCTTTTTATATAACATTTTTTTTTCATGCTATATTTTAAAAGTGCGAAGAACCCAAAGGCGTGGCATTCCTTTGGCTTAGTACTAAATGGCTTCCATCAAAACATCACTATGAAACCGATAAGAAGCAAGGTGCAGAACAGGCGCATGGGAATAAGGACAATTCACATACTACCATATTCTTCAACAACTGAAGTGCTTGCAAACCCTTGTTTTACCAATTAATTTGCCTAAGTGACAGCACTTTGCACTTCATAGCCATTCCCAGTCTCCCTTCTTCCCATAAAGATTCATTTTCCTTTCAATCTGCCAGCCGCTGGGTTTTGGGAACTCAATGCGCCCACCAACTACATCAATCAATCGACAAGGAAAGAGAGCATCTTTTGCATACCAATTTATCTCTGCTGACTCTATACGGATCAATAAAGCACTACAATCATCTTTCTTGGAAAGCTTTGGTGCCCAAAGCAATCGACTCTAGATGTTCATAACCGGAGCCATTAATGAGCATATAAACCATAAGTTACTAACAATAAGCTCATATCTGGAATTTTTAGCGCATAAATAAACCATTAGGCTTGACGAAGAGAACAATAAAATGCACCTAAATCTCGCACTTCTCAAAGTAAACGATTGAGTGCCATATGAATATATGAGTGAATACTAATATTCTCCGGGAAATGTACAAATAATCACGAGCCAACTCTAGCATACGAAACAAATGATGCATGAAATAAACAAAAAAATTTTATAGCGAAGTATATCCGATCATGCGTGAGAAACCTAAGAATTTGGAACTGACATCGGCTCATAGTGGGAAGCGAGAAGGCTGGGCTCCGAGGAAGGATGAAAGACGAGGGTTTTAGAGAAGCCCTCATCAGCGACGCCAGCCTCGCCTGCAACACCGCCATCTCTCGAAGCTTCCCTCCTCCGTCGCCTCGTTTCTGCGGCAGCTGTCTGCTGCCTGCTGGTCTACTTAGCGGGCATCACGGCAAAACAGGCTTCGAGTCAGGCCAATTCAGAAACGGCCCAGCCCAGCCAACTAACGCTTAGCGGGCAAAACAGGCTTCGAGTCAGGCCAATTCAGATCCGGCCCGATTGCTTCTCAGGGCTAGGCCTTCCATGGAAAGAATACAATCTGGTTTTGGTATGACAAAAAAATATAGTTAATTGGTGAAAACACCAATTTAATGAAATATATTGCTAAAAACCACATTAGTAAATTTTTTAAGGTATTAACCCCATCAATTAAGATTTTAGTTAGTTGTTAACAGTAGGTGACAAAAATACCCCTGTGCAATCCGGTAGCCGAGGTTCGCCGGAGCTTGATCCCCGGCGGGGAGGGCTCTTCGGAGCGGAGGACCAGTGCATTTACGTTCGTGGAGGTCTCAGGAGTTGATCCACCGTGTCCGATCGTTGAATACGGCTCCGAGGTGGCTGGATCTAGAGGCGGCGGCGCGGTGGTTTTGGGTGGATTTGGTCGGCACTGTAGGAGACATTTGCGAGGGTGGAGAAAGTCGGAAGTGGGTAGAGGAGAAGATTTAGGTAAGTTTAGAGGTTGTTTGGAGGCGTTGATGTGGTCGGATTGGCGGTGACGGAAGGTGGTCGGCGGTGGGTTGATGCCGGCGTCGGAGAAGAAGGCAATAGAGGTGTTTGAGGTCGAGAATGGAGTGGGGGAGATAATAGGAGTAGTCTTCGGGTGATTTTAGGGTGGTTCGGTGGCGGGAGAGCGGCGAACGGCGAGAAGGCCGGAGCGGCTTGAGGTGGAGCCGATCAAAGCCGCAGAGAAGCCGGGACGATGAAGTCCCGGCTTGCGGGTGAGCCGAGCCGAGCCGGCTGGAGGAAGAGAGAGAATCAATGGGAAAATCGGTAAAATTAGAAAAAAAAAATCCAAAAAATTTAGGGAAAAACTGGGAAAAATTAGTAAAAAGTGAGAAAAATTATGGGAATAAAATATGAGAAGTGAAAATGATTTTAAAAAGATAAAAATGAATTTAGGAAGATGAAAATGAATTGTCAAAAATGAAAATGAATTGAGAAAGATGAAAATGAATTCAGAAAAATGAAAATGAATTGTCAAAGATAAAAATGAGTTTAGGAAGATGAAAATGAACTAAGAAAGATGAAAATGCAGGAAAGATGAAAATGAATTTAGAAAGATGAAAATGAATTGTCAAAGATGAAAATGAATTGAGAAAGATGAAAATGAATTTCAAAAGATGAAAATGAATTCAGAAATATGAAAATGATTTTAAAAAGATGAAAATGAATTCAGAAAGATGAAAATGATTTTAAAAATATGAAAATGATTTTAAAAAGATGAAAATGAATTTAGGAATATGAAAATGAATTGTCAAAGATGAAAATGAATTGTCAAAGATGAAAATGAATTGTCAAAGATGAAAATGAATTGTCAATGATGAAAATGAATTGTCAAAGATGAAAATGAATTATCAATGATGAAAAATGAATTGTCAAAGATGAAAATGAATTCAGAAAGATGAAAATGATTTTAAAAAGATGAAAATGAATTCAGAAAGATGAAAATGATTTTAAAAATATGAAAATGAATTCAGGAAGATGAAAATGAATTGTCAAAGATGAAAATGATTTTAAAAAGATGAAAATAAATTTAGAAAGATGAAAATGAATTCATAAAGATGAAAATGATTTTAGAAAGATGAAAATGATTTTAGAAAGATGAAAATGATTTGTGAAAGATGAAAATGAATTCATAAAGATGAAAATGATTTTAGAAAGATGAAAATGAATTGTCAAAGATGAAAATGAATTGTCAAAGATGAAAATGATTTTAGAAAGATGAATATGATTTCAGAAAGATGAAAATGATTTTTTGAAAGATGAAAATGATTTCAGAAAGATGAAAATGATTTTTTGAAAGATGAAAGATGAAAATGATTTCAGATGAAAATGAGTTTGAAATATGAAAATGATTTTAAAAATATAAAAATAAAGTTAATAAGGATGAAAATAGATTTAAACTGATGAAAATAGAGTTAAAAAGATGAAAATGAATTGTGAAAGATGAAAATGACTCTGATTTGGGTTCAAGTCTGGTTTGCTGTATCTGGGCCTGATTGGATTGTGGCGTGACTGAGCTTGATGGGCTAGATTTTCTTGGATTTGGATCAGGTCAGACCCAGACTACTGGATCAAGGCTTGGATCAATGTGGACTGAATCAATCCGGTCCAGACTCAATTGGATATGGTGGGAACCGGGTCAGGCCACAAGCGACTCGCCCTGGCTGAACCAGCTCACAGGAGCGTGGTTGATCGGGGAAGACAACCCCGAGCGGGGCAGGGAGGTGGTGGCCGGCGGATCTTGCCGGATCGGGCCCGAAGATGGAGAAGGAAGGGTCGTAGGGGCGAAGGGGCATCGGATCTGGTGTCGGATGAGGTTGGGGAGCCCGGAGATGGCGGAGCTGGGGAGGTCCAGCGCCGGATCCGTGAGGAGGAAGGCGCTTGAGGTCTTCGCCGGGGATGGAGGAGGAGAGGTCGGAGCGGCGTCGGGTACGCAGTGGTGGAGGAGGAGAGGTCGGATCTGGGGTTTGATGACCCTTGGATAGACAGAAGCGACGGAACCCGGTGGTGGCGACGCCGGTCTTGAGAGAGGAGGGGCTCGGGCGGAGTGTGGTGCTCACCACCGGCGTGGAGCTTGTGGTTGGCTTTGGCCGGAGGAGTTGGCTGGAGGTGGGAAGGAGGGCGGAGGTGGAGAAGATGAGCTCACCGGAGTTGAGGTGGTTAACTGGAGTTGGAAGGAGGAGTTGGCTGTCGGTCGTCGGAGAAGAGAGGGGGAGAGAGGAGAGTGAGAGGAGAGATGAGAGAGAAAATGCTGGAATAAAAAAATATAAAATATGGGTAAGGGTATTATTGTCATTTTCATGTGTTGTTGGGTTATTCATATGAAAGCTATGAAGGTGGGGTTTTTAGCAAGATGTATGGGGCTATGGACAAGGAGAGGGTTAGATTGTGGGTTATGACCTAATACCCCAAAAAAATATCTCAGACCTATCATCCATATTGGTCGGAGGTGAGAATTCGGTACATACCGAACCGAAATATCGAATACCGAAATACCATAATTTAAAAAACCGAATCGAATCGAATTAGTGCATAAAACCGAACCGAACCAAACCGAATTAATTTGGTACACTAATTTAAAAACCGAACCGAACCGAAAAAACCGAAATAATTCGTAGTTTTTTACTTACAATATAAAACTATATAATTTTAAAATTTTTGGTATTTCGATATTTACCGAATTTTAAAAATAAAAATTGAAATCGAACTGAATACCGAATTTTTGAAGAAAAAAAAACCGAACCGATCCGAATATACCGAAAAACCGAACCGAATTCGGTTTTGCACACCCTATTGGTCCAGATATAATTGGACTTGATCTACATACTAGGCCTAACTTGATCCTATCTGACAGAATTGAACTTAGCAGAGCTGTAGAGAAGGGTTGGATTGGAACCACTTTGGGGGCATGGATTGGGTGGATTAGATATCATTTCCAGTCTAAACTCAAAAAAAAAGGGATGAGAAAATAGCTTGGACGGCGGTGGGCAAATGTCTAATTGGTGGGGCCAATCAAGGCCTCTCTCTTTCCCACACACAAACCCACCTATACTTTCTAATTGGGACGTTTGCGAGCCATGTGCTCCGATAGCTGCTTCCGTCTCTTATCTTCTCGCCCACGTCACCCGAAGATATGCTTGGTCATAACATCTATTGTCGTTAATCTAATAGTGTGACTTAGCTGGATGTAATTTGCTTTGATTATCCATCCAATCGCAAAGACTTCTTTTTTAATTCCAGTTTTCATAATTAATACTATTGTCTTTCTAAATTCGTACATATATTTGTGTTATTTGGAGCTTTTTTATGGGTTGTAAAAAAAAAAAAAAATCCCAGATATAGTTCACGGGGGCGGGGCCCATACCGCCGCCCAGATCTCGAGGGCTCGTGAGTGAGCCCCAGGAATCCCGACGGACCTGAGACGCGTGGCTCCTGATGATTGCCACGTATACTATCGTGGCAGAGCACCTTTAACCTCTGCCACCAGCGAGATGCCACGTGCACATCACACCACAATCGAGATAGAAGGTCTTCCTTCCGACTCTTCGTGTAATCCCGTCCGTCAATTTATTGTTTCTTATAATCTGGTTCCATGGAGGCGTAAACTAGTTATCTTTGATAAACTAATCCCGCCGAAGAGATCCGTGCATTGCAGTGCGATCTCGAGGCAAAGGCCAGAGTCACTTGCGATCAGTAGGACGCCACGTCACTCGTCGACGCTAATCTAACTACAGTCGTTGTAAGTGGACTGAAACCTTTAATTAACTCTTCCGGGCTTTCAAATGGTTTAAAAATCTCCCAAGATTAGAAGAGCTGAGAAGGGCTCGCTATCTCTACAGCTTCCACTCTCACTCTCGCATTGTAGATCGAGAACAAGGCTAAAGAACGATTGCGATTTAATTCACTTCCGCGGATTTTATCTAGCTCCCCGATCATAGCGAGGTATCTGTAATTTTCTTGATATTCTGAACCAATCCGCACAAGTTTTGTTTAACTCATGCCTCTCGGATTTCCAATCTAGGGTTTCATCAAGAAGCAATTCGATTATGGTTCTTGATCCACCGTTGATGCCCTTTGTTCTTGTTTTTGAATCTTGACTTGTAATTGCAACCTATTTTGCTCAATGATGTCATCTGGGGCTTCGCATTTGAGTGAGGATAGTCCTGTTCTGGAATTCGGTTACATAATCAAGATTCTTAAGCTAGTTGCCGCGTCTTGAGTTCTTGAAGTAAAATTCTGTTGGGTTGTTTTCTTTTCATTTTTTGGGATTGTTTTTGCACTTTAATGAGTAAGAAATTGAGATTAACACAAGTCCGCGCGGATTGTGTGTGAGATTTTCGGATTAAGAAAGTCTTGCTGAGTAGTTTGGTCTTGATTAGTGTCTTCTTGAAGATATATTGTGGTCACTAAATGAATAAACAATACATTCCAATGTGAGATAAATTTTCAAAGATTTCTGAACATTAGATCTGTTGTAAGCCCCGGTTGCTTTTGTTCATTTATCCAATATTTCCAATGATTTGTTGCAGTGTGTATATGATCTCGACATTCTTGTGTGCTTTTCCTATCACTAAATAAATAAACAATACATTCCTTTAACAGAATGCATTTGCATGAGGCCATGAATATTGTTTCAGGGATCTTGCACCTATATCAATCGTTATTATTGAGATCCATTTACTGCTCTTGATTTGAATTCTTTGCTTCAAAGGAAAAGAAACCCTTGTTTATTTTTGAAATCCTGTAAACTTCTTACACAGCATCAGTTGGTTTGATATTATAGCTGATGTTCTCTATTGGTGTGCTCATTCTAGTGGTTGGTACTGGGAAGGAACATGAGCAATACTCTGGGAAATAGCTTACTCCAACAAACCCTGTGTCTGCCTTCAATTGGAGAGAATCATAACAGAGGCAACTTGAGAAACCCTGGAATTTTTTTGTGTGGAGTCTCATCTGGGTTAAAGACAGACCAGGAGACAAACAAGAAAGGGAACTCATTGCTTCATAGTGGATTTTTGGATAACAGTCTAAGGCCCGATAGGAAAACGTTATCAGAGAGGGGTCCAAGGTTGGTTTCTATGATACCTCGTGCTGTGCTAGCCGCAGATCCTGCCTCAGAGGTACTTTTTTTTATTCACTGTGGTTATTTTACATAACACCCGTGGTATTAGACATGCCACACCATTGCCAAGTTTGTTTTATTTTCTCTGTTAAGGAATGACCTGCATGAAATATTTAACTGAAAACTGGCTTTGCAGCGTTAACTGTTTTGGTACTAATTCTCTTAATGATTGTGGCAGCTTTTAGGAAATTTCAATCTTGAAGGGAATGCTGAGCTCCAGGTAGTCCACTTTACAATGCCTCTAGGTTTAGTGCAGGTTATGTGATATGATGTTTGATCTGAACAGGTTGCTGTTAGTTCCTGCAATCCTGATTCCCCTATTCAGCTAGATTTTCTCATTACTAATAGTCCCGGCTCCTTAATTCTTCATTGGGGTGCGATTCGCCAGAGAACGAAGTAAGGGCAGCTTCAATCTTGGTAGTTTCTCTGATTCACACTGTATGTAAACCATAGCTTTTTTCTCTTCTCTTTTCCAACTCTTCATAATGTGCTTTCAGGGATTGGGCTCGTCCTTCTCGCCGTCCTGAAGGAACAAAAGTCTATAAGAACAAAGCTCTCCGAACTCCATTTGTGACTGTAAGACTTGCAAATTGTCTTAATTTGATGCCGAAGGGAAGCGTAATACCGATTTTTGCGACCTACTTAGACTACAAGTACAAGTTCTTTGATTCTTTCCCTACCCTTTGTTGCAGTCTGGTTCTAACTCCTCACTAAAAATAGAGATTGATGATCCTGAGATACAATCCATAGAGTTTCTTATACTTGACGAGGCAAGAAATAAATGGTGAGCTCTGGTAGACATGATCCTTTCATGATCTGAATCACGCATCATGCTTTCAGTTAATTCTCCTTATCCTTGCCAGGTTCAAATGTAATGGTGAGAACTTTCACATTCAGCTGTCTGAAAAAGCTCCTGGGAGTTTGGATGCTCCAGTCTCTGAAAGTTCAAAGGTTTCACTGCCTGAAGATCTTGTGCAAATTCACGCATATATTAGGTGGGAAAGAAAGGGCAAGCAGATGTATACCCCAGATCAAGAAAAGGCATGCCCTCTCCGTTTCTTTCGTTTTCTTTGAAATTGGGCATGTTTTTGCTTATGGAATTAGTCATTTCTTTCATTCATTGTATCCCTGTGCAGTCAAACCAAAGTTTTTTGTTCTAGCTTGCATTTTCACTATTCATATTTCATCCTTCTGAATTTCAGCTTCCATTTTGACTAGTCATATGTCACCCTTCACAATTTCAACGAAGACCAGATTCAAACTCAATTTTGCCCATAGTGTGCAGCCAAAGACCTTCATTACCCCTTTAAGGCTTACAACCTCACTTTGCCATGGACTCGAATTTATCCCTCTACACAAACTTTGGAGTCAGTGCTTCTGATAACTTTGTATAAGTAGGTACATTTCTGTTCCAGAAGAAGCGTTTTGCTTAGAAATTCTTGTGTTACGCCTTATCACATTTTTATCTAGATGGGAGACTTTCTTCGTAGTTTCTCACAGCAAAGATCTTTATTTATGCCTTCCGTTAATGATATTTCATTATTAATCTGTGAATGTTGGCATGATCTCTGAAGGTAAGTTTGAGGAATGAAATCTGACAATTTCTCAGGCAGAATATGAAGCAGCCAGAGCTGAGTTGCTAGAGGAAATTCGTAAAGGCACTTCCATAGAGGATCTTCGAGCAAAATTAACAAAAAATGCTGACAAAGTGGACAACTCTATGAAGTCCCAAGTTCTAGAAAAAGAAATCCCCAATGATCTTGTGCAAGTGCAGGCGTATGTACGGTGGGAGAAAGCTGGGAAACCAAACTATTCTCCAGAGGAACAAATTGTAAGCTCTATGATCCCAACGTCACAATAATTTCTATTTTTCCCCATCTATCAGCAATCCTGCTTCAGCTTAAATCAAAGGTGGTTTTTTGTTTATTCTGAATCTGGGCCTTCCCTTTTTTGATTTTTTAATAGATTGAATTTGAGGAAGCAAGAAAAGAACTCCAACATGAGCTAGATAAAGGAATTTCTCTTGCAGAGATTCGGGAAAAGATTGTTAAAGGAAATGTTCAGACCAAAGTCTCTAAGCAACTAAAGACTAAAAAGTACTTCGCTGTAGAAAGAGTTCAACGCAAGAAAAGGGATATCATGCAGCTTCTTAGTAAGCATGTTCCGATAGCAGTAGAAGAGATAATTTCCACCACTGCGAAGGAACCAACGGCTACAGAAGTCTTTTCAAAGGCCATAGAGGAGCGGGAGAATGGTCAAATTCTCAATAAAAAAGTTTTTAAGCTGGACGACAAGGAGCTTATGGTTAGATAATCGTTCTTTGCAGTTGAAATTTTTCCTTATCCATGATGTGCACAATTTCTCTAAAAGCATAAGCAAATTTTCCTCTTCTGAAGGTACTTGTCTCGAAGTCTGCTGATAAAATGAAGGTTCATGTGGCTACTGATTGCACAGGCCCACTAACTCTTCACTGGGCTTTATCGAGGCAGGCTGGAGAATGGATGGTGAGCTTCTAAGCATGTCATCTCCATTTCCTAGGGTCTTCTTGCTTGCAAGTCATTCACGCTCAATACTGTTATTAGGATGATTTTCCCAATTCAATTACGAACTAACCGCATTGCCTTCTAGGCACCCAGTTCAAGCGCATTGCCCCCAGGCTCTGTTTTGCTCGACAAAGCATGTGAGACCCCACTTGTTGAGTCTGTCTCACTAGATCCATATTACCAGGTACATTTTCCTTTATCTGTTCGAGGTAAAATAGGCGGCTATATTTCTTTGTAGAACATTAAATGTCTAGCTGAGGGCCTTGAGGCACCATCTATGAATATGAGAGTTTAATTATTTCTTATGGATACTCTTGTCTTAATTTAATATGGATGGTCATAATATAATTTCTAAAAACTTCATCATAAACTTAGTTCTCTTTCCAAGTTGAGAAATTTTTGAATATAGAGAACATACTTTGCTAAATGGGTCCTCAAACTTAAAATTTGTTCTCTTCTTTTGCAGTTGCAGACTTTTGAGATAGAGGTTGATGAAGACCACTTTGCAGGGATGCCATTTGTTCTTCTTTCTGAAGGAAGATGGATCAAAAATAATGGGTCGGACTTCTATATACAATTTCATAGGGAAACTACTAAGAGTAGGAAGGTTGTTCCCTTTAAGTTTCTTTCTTCTTCCATTCACGGTTCACCGAAATTGTTTATCTTGCTATTCTGAGCATATCTAGATTTTGAAATTGCAATTTTCTATCAGGAAGTCGGTGATTTAAGAGGTACAGCAAAGGCCTTGCTGGATAAAATAGCTGATTTGGAGACTGAGGCCCAGAGATCTCTTATGCATAGGTTTTTTCCCTTTGGCTATTCTTTTACATTAGCTTTGTTTGACATGTTTTTTCATTTTTTCTTGATTTGCACATTCTGGTTTCAGAATTCTATGGGATCATTGTGGAAAACTTATGTTTGATGTTAATGATATTCGATTTGTGTATGTTTGTTTGTGTGCCTTGGAGGGGGGGTTTTGTGTCGGGGTTGGGGGCAGTGGCTTCATTAAATCCTTTATGGGCTTGTAATGTAATCCTTCAGTTCTACTTTTCCTTGTAATTCTTGACATCACAATCTCTCCACTACATATTTAAGATATCAACTCAAGGACTAAGCTTAACATGAATCTTGGATTATCTTTGTACTGGTTATTGTCTCGATCTTTTTTGGATCTTGGAGTGAAAAATCCTTTCTAATGCTTGCAAATTGTGATGAGCATCATTGAGTGCTCTTTTATGTAATTTGTGTTTTTGTGAGTGATTGAGTTGTTTTCTGATTGATTTGATAAGCGCTTCTAGTTATTTTCTTTAAATGAAAACCAATTCATTAATAGAGAGCACTAGGTCATCCAAAGATGAGAAGCTAATCTCATGCATGGGCTGTTTGTTTGAAGCATCTTAGCTTTTACTGTCCCCACTACTGTCACTTGGTGCTGACATCAATATGCTTTGGTTTCACTAGATTGGATGGAATTTTTACAAATTGCTCAACTTGACCCTCCATAAGGAAACCTAAGCTAGATTCAAATCCAACATGTTCTACTTGAATCCGTCCCAAACCAGATTTGATTCAGACCTTTCCCTCTCCAACTAGGTTACTTGGCAGAAACAATTCAGTCTGAAATGAAGAAAATATGTAGTCAATGAGGTCACAAACAAGGAATGGATAAAGACTTAACATTTATTATTTATTCCTCCATGTGTTGTTGGTCGAGATTTACCGATGCATTTATCAAAAGCACAAAAAAAACCAGTTCATATGAAGAGCTTTTATCTTTCATTTTAGATGTCTGATTAATCTACGTACGAGAACGAAGAATCACAGACTTGGGGTTATTGTGGGGAAACCATATTGTCTATGTTCCATCCTTCTCACAGGAAGAATTGCTAGTGCCTGGATAAATATTCGTAAGGTTACTGTTTATTTTTGCTGAGCATATTACTGTCAGATGTACATGTCACCTGCTAGGCTATAGTAAAAATTCCCTTCTACTTGTTCTGAAACTATGAACTTGTGTTCCTTGTGAGGTTTTGTCTAAACTGCGATTCAAATCTGAGTGGGTTTGGATTTCTGCGATGATGACCTATACAAAATAGCATTTGGCTTAGGCAAAAACCTTTATTTTCAGTATCTTTACCTCCTTTTGATAATACGACTGATATTTAGGTGTTTTCTAGCCATGCTTTCGGAACTAGCTGACTGTTTTTTGCTCTGCTACAGATTTAATATTGCAGCAGATCTGACAGAAGAAGCCAAAAATGCTGGGCTATTGGGACTTGCTGGGCTTCTTGTGTGGATGAGATTTATGACCACAAGGCAGCTAATATGGAATAAAAACTACAATGTGAAGCCACGGTATACTATTCGATGACTTCGGTATTTGTATTTATCAAGTTGCTTCTACCATTTAAACCTCACGAAAAGCCAATAGCAGCTTGCACGCCTTTACCTTAGTGCTCAGGGAAAATAAGAGCAGCATTAGTTTGTGGTCGCACACACAGGCAGTACTTCAAGATTTGAGGCTAAAAGCAACTTTTCACAATTTTGTCTGTAAGGAAGTACCTTGTCAGGCTATATATCACAGAAAGTTCTACATGATTATAAAAACAGCCAGAATATTGTATTAGAGCAAGCTGAAGACTGGATGATGCATTGAAAAATGGAGAAGCTGTTGTGAGTCATTGCAATATCATCACTTGATTGTTTATTAAGAATAATCCCTATTGAATCTAAAAGGTCCACACTCATATCAAGCTGATAATATGCATAGGAATGTAAAATATAAGAGGAAGATCGTAAAAAATATGATGTTAATGTACAATAATTGGTAAGATTATTGTGATGTTTTCTCTTGTGAATTCAAGAGCTTTATCCTGGTGGATTCCAGGGACCGTCTCGGAGCTTTCGTGCAAGGCTCGTTCCCCATTACCTTACTATTGCGCTATCACTTCATCAAATCCTTGCTACTTCTCTAAGAACTGAAGTAGCTTGGTGATGAACTATTCCTGTTTTTTTGGGATATGAGACAGAATCTTAAGCAATGAACATTATAAGTATCTTGAAGATGCTTTATCTATCACGTTGTATAAGATGGCTGTTTTCCATTGCAGAGAGATCAGTAAAGCTCAGGATAGACTTACTGACCTACTTCAAGATGTATATCGTACTTGCCCGCAGTATAGGGAGTTCCTGAGGATTATTTTGTCCACTGTTGGCCGTGGAGGCGAAGGTGATGTGGGACAGCGTATTCGTGATGAGATTTTGGTAATACAGGTAAAAGTTCTTTGCGAAGTTTCTTGCACCTGTGACATTTGGGTGTCAGGATGTTCTTAGATGTGACTGGAGTCTATAATTTACAAAGAATCATCTTTTAAATATCAGAGGAAAAATGACTGCAAAGGGGGCATGATGGAAGAATGGCATCAAAAGCTACATAATAACACTAGCCCTGATGACGTAGTTATCTGCCAGGTAAGGTGGTATTGTTGACTTGGCCTGAAGGCTTTCAATTGGGATCATTTTTAAAAATTTAAACTAATTTCATTGTAGGCACTTATTAATTATATCCAAAGTGACTTTGATGTCGGTGTTTACTGGAAGACATTGAATGAGAATGGCATATCGAAGGAGCGGTTATTAAGCTATGATCGTGCAATTCATTCCGTACCAAATTTCAGGAGGGACCAGAAGGAAGGTCTTTTTCATGATCTAGGGAACTACATGAGAACTCTAAAGGTATTTGATTATATAGCCATCAGCCTGTTGATTTTGGGACATTTAGAATATAGATTGATTTTTTTTTTGTCGTATAATGTTTATCTGCTCAACATATAATCTTCCACTTAAGCATTGTAGAAGCTCTAGAAGAAGTCATGCATTTGTTTGTCCCCCATATTCCCTGGTGAAAACTTATATGCACTTTGTTTCCTGATACACATTGCTTTTGGAGGATGCTGCATTTTGTAACAGTTGATTTATCTATAGGCGGTCCACTCTGGTGCAGATCTTGAGTCTGCTATTGCAACTTGCATGGGCTACAAAGCTGAGGTAATTTATCTTATGTCTGCTTTCACGAATTTACTTGTCATAAATTCTTAACTGAACATTTTGCTTCAGGGCCAAGGCTTTATGGTTGGAGTTAAGATAAATCCAATAAGAGGCTTGCCATCTGGATTTCCTGTAACTACCCTTTAAACCCATGCTGTACTGCCATCATCATGACAGTTATATTCTTCCTAATATGTTTATGCTTCTTCTGTTTGGGTAGGAACTGCTTGAATTCATTTTAAATCATGTCGAAGAGAAATTGGTGGAACCTTTACTTGAGGTAAGCAACAGAACCTGTAACCACTAGTATTCTCCCTTTCTTGTTGAACATTCTTCAAATTGTTTTATTGTCGTATATATGAACTATGAAAATATGATCTTCAAGGGCTTGCTGGAGGCACGCGTGGAGCTTAGACAACTGCTGTTCAACTCTCATGAACGTCTGAAAGATTTGATTTTTCTGGACATTGCCCTTGATTCAACAGTTAGGACTGCAGTTGAGCGGGGATACGAGGAGCTGAATAATGCTGAACCTGAGGTTTTTAAAGATCTATCGGAATATTTAATGCTGCACTGAATGATCAAAGTATTGCAGTATTTGAACACACACATACTAAAATCAAACTCTTTATGTTCGTTTTATGCAGAAAATAATGTACTTCATCACTTTAGTTCTTGAAAATCTAGCGCTGTCTTCAGATGATAACGAAGATCTTCTGTACTGCTTAAAGGTACTTTTCAGGTCCAATTCACTCTTTTCATATTCATGTCGAAACTATTGTAATCCTTATGTATCCTGTTGATCCATCACCATGAGTGTTTTCTTGTTAAAATTCTCTTGAGGTCATGGCATATTTCTGATGAAAGATCACAACTGGACTAGAAGTTATCGTTGTATAATAATCTCAAATACAGGCAGAACATTTTTTACTGGACTCGCTCTAATCCATTGATGCACTAAAAGGACTAACTAATCAGGAAGCTCTTACTTCATCTGCCTCTGGTGTTACCAATTCTTGTTTAAGCTATCTCGATCTTCATGCTGATTAAAGCATCATAGTCAATTTAACAGGAGGTAGCTGCAAGCGACTTGATGCTTGTATTTTCTAAACATACTTTTAGCAGCATAAACTTGTGCTAGTCCCTCTCGAACTACATGTTGATGTCATTTCTTGGCTAAAATCATTGGTTGTAGTAATTAAAATGCCGTTATGGTTGGGAAAAAGGCTAGAGTTTGTAGGAAAAGTTTGGAAAATAATATAGAGGAGCATGCAGGATGTTGATTTTCAGTTTCTTAAATATTGTTGATCTCCATATTCGACTGCAACTTCAAGATCAGATGCATGACTAAATTTGTCGGCATCTGTGGCTTTAGACTTCGAGTTTTCAAATTCATTATCAAATGCTTTCCTTTTCCAATGCATGGTGCAGCAAAAAGGGACTCTATTTTTATTTTTTTGAAGGGATGGAATCATGCACTGGACATGTCCAAGCGAAAAGATGATCAGTGGGCATTGTATGCAAAGTCATTTCTTGATAGAACTCGACTCGCCCTATCAAGCAAGGCAGAGCAGTACCATCACATTTTGCAACCTTCAGCTGATTACCTGGGTGCATTGCTTGGAGTTGATGAATGGGCCGTATGTCTTTTGTGCATAGACTTTCACGTAATGTAAATTATCTTCACTTGAATGAATACTGAAAATGTATGTCCTGCAGGTAAGCATATTTACTGAAGAAATTATACGTGCTGGGTCAGCTGCTTCTTTATCAGCACTTCTTAATCGACTTGACCCTGTGTTGCGGGCAGTGGCAAATCTAGGAAGGTTTGCAGATTTATGCTCACAAATTCTAGTGTTTTTGTCTTCAAAGTTCAAAAAATGATATCAAAACCTCACATATATAGAACCTGTGGAAGACAATTACTTCCAGAACTTAACTTGCTGGTTTAAAAATGGGCTTTCGAGAATTTATTCTAATTTTGGATCTATTCAAATTTCTAATGCAAGCAACAATGCTGGAACAGCTGGCAGGTTATAAGTCCTGTTGAAGTTGCTGGATACGTTGTCCCCGTTGATGAATTGATTGCTGTACAGAATACATCTTACGAGCGGCCAACAATTTTAGTGGCAAAACATGTAAAGGGAGAAGAGGAGATACCAGATGGCACTGTTGCTGTGTTGACACCTGATATGCCAGATGTTCTTTCGCACGTATCTGTGCGGGCAAGAAATAGCAAGGTGATATGGTAGTTTTGTCTAATTGACATACAGAAATAAAAATAGCATAAGTGCAGGCCGTTACCGAGTCATCATTTTTCATGCCTGTTCAGGTATGCTTTGCTACATGCTTTGAACCCAGCATTCTTTCTGACCTTCAAAGCAAAGAGGGAAAGTTAATCCGGCTAAAACCCACTTCAGCAGATATCACGTATAGGTAATTGTAATGTTTCTCAAATGCTTCAGTCACAATCAGATATTGATTCTTAGTTTCAAATGTGGTTGATATAATATGCTCATATAGTTAATATTATCTCCTCTTCATGTGCAAACTTCATGTGTAAATGGATACATCTTGTTTGTTCTACTAATTATGTTTCAAGTTGTTCAAACTGTATTGACATTCTCCATTTTGACTCAAGTGAGATTAGTGAGAGTGAATCTTCAAATGCAAGTTCACCAAATCTGAAGGATGATCAGTCTTCTCCATCTTTAACTTTGGCGAGGAAGCACTTTAGTGGTAGATATGCCATATCAGCCGAGGAATTTACTAGCGAAATGGTTAGTATTTTCATAAGGTTTTATCACCTATTTTAAAAGGGCTTCATGGTAAATTTGTTTCTTTTGGTGTTTAAAGCCGACACTTTTAGAATTATAAGTACTGTTCACTGGGCTAAAGAAGATTGAGAGTTGCACTGCAAATGCTAGGAGTACAGCCACACTAATGCTTGTCTTACTTTTGAGATACTTTTTTAGGTGGGGGCTAAATCGCGTAACATTTCATACCTCAAGAAGAAAGTACCCTCATGGATTGGAATTCCTACATCAGTAGCTCTACCATTCGGAGTATTTGAGGAGGTTCTGTCAAATAGCATAAACCAGGTCAAATCGTCCTCTCTGTTCTTTCTTCTATTCATGCCTGGGGAAACTCAAGTGTCTTCCCATGGATGTCTTATAATTAGCACATGGATTCTTCGCTACATCATTATGGCAGTGACAAATACATCATTTCTTCCGTGCATAGTTTAAGCGTGCAGGTCATAACTCATGCCCATAGAGATTCATATGCATTGGGTGTATTTTCGCAATGATTTAGTATCAGATTTGATCTCCAAGTTTGGAAATCTATGGTCTTAAATCATAGTGAATTATAAGATGAAGATGTGATCCATTTTTCCCCAGATTTCAGGAATGCATACAGTAAGTAATGTTGGGCTTTTTGGACACCCCTATGTATTTTTGCAATGTTTTAGTATCAGATTTCATCTCCAAGTTTGGAAATGTATTGTATTAAATTATAGTGAATTATAAGATGAAGATGTGATCCATTTTTCCCCAGATTTCAGGAATGCATACAGTAAGTAATTTGAGATATGTTGATTGCCTTGCAACATAAAGACAGTGGATGCGCCACATCTAAAGGCATGGCTCTAAGAATAAAACATGTTATTTAAATCTCTGGAAGGGTGATATCAAAGATCCATCTATGTCCTTTTCTTTAGGCCCACCACTTACAGAAAGTTGACACCATAAAATGTCAAGTTGACACTACACCGTATCATATATTTTGTTGCAGCAATAGATGTTACTGCAAAGCTAAACCTCGGTTAAAGCCTAGGCCCGCCATCAAGGGGTCAGGTTGTTTTTGAAACTATCCAATATTTAGAATATTGGTTGCCGTCAAGTTTAAGGCTGAGCCTATTGTTCCCCAACCTGTTTAGATTCCTGCTTATAGGCTAATTGTCTTACCATTTTTTATATACAGATGACTTTACTATTCATAACCCAATCATCATTTCTCTCTCAGTGCTTCTTAGTTTGAAACTGCAGTCACAGTTAGAAGTCCGGTCATGGTTGCAAATCCTGTGTTTTATAGATGATATTTTCTTCTCTCCTCGCATAAATATTGCTCTGAAGATTCAAATTTGAGGAAAAATGCCTCTTTCTGGTTTTTGTTATATGGGTATCTGTTCTGTTACTTTAATACTATATTTTGATATGATGTGTACTTTTTCAGTATGGTAGCTTGTGTAAGGTTTTGCATTATGTGCCGAACAGTATTTCTTTTAATAAATATCCTGCGTTTTGTAAACAATATCAGGCAGTAGCTGAGGACTTGCAGATGCTAAAGAAGAGGTTATTAGAAGGAGAATATGATGCACTTCGCGAAATACGAAGAATAGTCCTGCAGTTAACTGCTCCACCTTTGTTGGTATGGACTACCCCTTGCTGAATGTATGTTCCGCTAGATATGGATTTTCAGCTTTAAAGGTCTTTACTTTGTTACTTCAGCCTTATAGTTAGCTTTTGATACCTATGTTGTCTCACATTCCCAGCTAGACAACAATAGAGAAGTTATGAGAAAATGTACATTTTTAGCTCAAAAAAACTGAATAATGAGTTGCTCAGCACATAGTGAAAGAGAGTTAATGGACTGTAGAAAACAGAAGAAGTAAAGTACCATTCATGATGCAACCTGATGAGGTGCTTGTCATACAATATGATTATCTTGAAAAAATTGAAACAACTTTGACTACTAGTTGGTTGTTCTGAGGCATCTCCTTTCTTTGACTTGACTTAATGGCTGCCAACTGATTGTTGGTCTAGATGGGGACTTTGCTATGGGAAGTGTTACGACCAAAAAAAAAAAAAAAAAAAAAGTATGCATATTGATGTACATGGTTAAATAGGATGCTTAAGATAAGACAACAAATTTTAAACTACTATGTCCTAAAAGGACTGTAGCTTGAATTATTGTATGTGGGAAATAGGATGCTTAAGATGATAACAAAATTAGCTTTTAAGTGTAATAGTCAAATACCTTCCTGCTACTCAGTCTTAAGTCAATATTCTGTTTGATGTTGGACTGGAAAGAGATGATGGTGATATTTGATGAGCATTTTTTCAGGAGCAAGAGCTGAAGGATAAAATGGTGGGTGCAGGAATGCCCTGGCCTGGTGACGAAGGCGAGCAAAGGTGGGAACAAGCATGGGTGGCCATAAAAAAGGTCAGACATCTTGTTGGACTGCCATTGAAGCTAAGGCTATTTTATGTCCATTGCTGAGTAACCTCAAGTGGAGATTTCAATTTAAGTATGCTGTGTTCATAGATTAACTATCGAAAAAAGGTTATATTGTTTCATCACCATTTCTGTTAAAAGGTGCGTAGAAAGTTTCTAATTTTGCCCACGTTATCCATTTCCTGATTTTTGTTTTTTAGCATCTATAACTTAGTGGTCATGCTAAACAAAGAGTAATATTCTTATTCTACTCAGCTCCTCATATAGTTATCACATTATAAACTTTTTGTCTTGAGAGTATCATTGAAATGTGAACATATTCTAGTAATGATTTCGGGGAGCCGCTTCACCGGACAAAACTACTAACAAATTGGTTTTGTCCAGGTCTGGGCCTCAAAGTGGAATGAGCGAGCTTATTTCAGCACTCGCAAGGTGAAGCTAGATCACGATTACCTTTGCATGGCTGTTCTAGTTCAAGAAATCATAAATGCTGACTATGCATTTGTCATCCACACTACCAATCCATCATCTGGAGACTCGTCAGAGATCTACGCAGAGGTTTGCTTCTAAGAAGATGAAAGAGCTTCATCTCTCCATTGGTTTTCTTACTTCACTTCTATTTCATCCCCTGTAGGTTGTGAAAGGACTAGGAGAGACTCTCGTGGGTGCTTATCCTGGCCGTGCGTTAAGCTTTGTCAGTAAGAAGAATGATCTTGACCGTCCCAAGGTATGTATGACACGTGTTCTGAAAAGCTGACCATATGTAGTCTTTGATCTTCCTCACACGAATAATAGCCGTATCATTTTCTTACAAGGAATAAGCCTGCCTGTTTTCTACCCTGTAGGTGCTGGGTTACCCAAGCAAACCAGTCGGCCTTTTCATAAGGAGATCAATTATCTTCAGGTCTGACTCCAACGGTGAAGATTTAGAGGGCTATGCTGGTGCAGGTCTTTATGACAGGTTAGTCTACATCAAGGATCACTGAGCCACCATGGCGTTTCTCGCCAGCAGGATATGTGTAGGCATATTGAGCACAGATTTAGTGCGGCGGCACGAAGCTCTTATAAGTAAATACATGCATGGGCACACGAATTTGTGGTGACACCCACACACATGATTTGTGGTGACACACACACACAGGGATTACCTATCCATCCCATCCCATGCTGGTCTTTTTTGCTCGTCAGTTCTTTGACTCCTTTGCAACATTGCAGCGTGCCCATGGATGAGGAAGAGAAGGTAGTTCTGGACTACACATCGGACCCCCTGATCATGGATGCCAACTTCCAGAAGTCCATCCTTTCCAGCATTGCTCAGGCCGGGAGTGGCATTGAGCAGCTGTACGGCTCCCCACAGGACATTGAAGGCGTGGTCAAGGATGGGAAGATCTTTGTCGTCCAAACGAGGCCTCAGATGTGATCTGTAATTCATAATTTATGAGCAAATGCGGACCAGATTATGCCATATCTAGGTAAGTAAGGAAAAAAAAAGATAGAGAAAAAGAGAGAAAGAGGAAGAGGGGATGCCTGCACTCTGCAGTAATGCGTTAGAGATGCGCATATTACCAGAGGTTAGCAGCAGAAAGGAGCTATCTATATATCGACGGCTAAAGCATAGCCTACATATATATATAGCGTGCTCTTATAGTAGCCAAGTGGCTTGATTTAAAGAGCCATGCTTCTGTTGAAATAAGCAGTCACCGCTCTCTTCAATGCATTACAAAACTGTTCTCAATATATGCGTGCATGTTAGTTTAAGAAAGTTTTTCTAGCTGTCCCAGTATGCTGTTCATCAATTTCCAGCTCCCAAAACGAGGATATAAATGGCCTTATTTGACTGTCCATCGGTTTTCAGAATGACAGATCTCGACCAGATATTATCGAAATCGGAATATCATGAAGACGGATGAACCTTTTTTTTTCGTTCTTTCTTTTTCGTGGCCTTATACTAGGGACAACCCCCCCAAAGCACAGGCACACCTGCAGCCATGTCCTCTTGGCCTTACTCTCTTGGCCTTACACAGTTACGCTAGGGACAAACCCCTATGCACGGGCACCAGCCATGTCATGATGTACAAGCAGCTCAAGGAGATGCATACGTTCAAAAAGAGCGCTACATAAAAAAAAAGAAGCGGTTTCAAGCACGGTCTTTTTTTTTTTTTTTATTAGTTGAGCCCAAGGGCTGGGGAGCCCAATCAAGGGCTAATTACAAGGATCGGACAAAGAACTGGGGTCAACATCCCCGGCTACAACATTAACATCAAAGACTTGACACAACGCTAGAGCTTCCCGGGCTAGCCAATCCGCATGCAAGTTGTCTTCACGGGGAATGTAAGCAACTTTAAAGTCAGCAGTGTTACGAGATGCCCACCATATGTCTTGCACGATATCGCGGCAGTCCCCAACCAAAGGAAGAGCTCCGTCGATCATCTGGACCGCATGGAGGGAGTCACTCTCCACAAGGACAACCTTGTAGTTCCGCTGCACAGCAGTATTGACCGCAAGCTGAATGGCGCGCAGCTCACCGAGCAAAATGGAATCAACGCGATGAGAACCTGTGCTGGACCAGTGAACGAGCCCGTCCTCATCGATGCACACAACTCCTATGCCGGCTAAGCCATTGGTGTGATCAAAGGAGGCATCGACTTGAAGCCGGACTCCACCCTCCACCGGTGCGGTTGTGCGCGGCACACGTAGCCTTGAAATGCCGATGAACTCCCTAGATTGCCATCTGATCAAATGCGCCAGCGCTTGAGTGCCTTGACTTCCTTCCCCTGCAAGTAATTTACCTCTATCCTTCCATAACCACCAAGCTCCATAGGCGAGCAGGGAGCACACGCGCTCGCCCACTTCAGATTTCCTAGATTGACATAAACCTTGAATGTAACTAGCGAAGGAGAGGGGAGGGGTGTGCACCCTGGTACCATGGAAGATCCTGCGCCACAGCTCTTGGGCGAAGGAGCACTGAAAGAGAGCATGCTCAAGCGTCTCCTCTGCAACTCCACACCGGGGGCAGAGGTGATTGTCAGCCAGACGCAGGTGCCAGAGCGTTGATTTGGTGGGGAGCTTTCCATGTAGCAGCTTCCAGAGGAACATTCTTGGCCGCGGCCCCGCTGGCGTCTTCCAGATACTTCGCCATAGATGAAGATGCTCACCAGCTTGCTGCTTGTCCTCCATAGCCTCAAGCATTTGATAGGCAGTCGCCGTCGTGACCTTCCCGTTCTTGCTCCAAGTCCAGAACGGGCTGCTGCCTGTGGCACAAGATGGTGTGATAGTGGAGAGAAGTTGCTCAATCATGCTGGGATGGAAGAGGGATGAGAGCCTGTCAATATTCCAGTTCCCATCGCCGGAGAAAAGGTCATGTACCGTCAAGCGTTGAAGCGAGTCGTCGGCGCTCACCAAGCAGGGGAAGGAGATAAGTGGGCCGTCTCCCGTCCACCAGTCGTGCATGACATTGGCGCAGCACGTAGCGCCAGGCTCCCATCTGAGGTGCTTGCGGAGGGTGCTAGCCGCGTGACAAGTGGAGCGCCACAGTGCTGAGATCGGAGTGCGACCTCTGAGCAGAGGGAGAGCGCCTGCGAATTTGTACTTGGCCCGGCAGACCAACGTCCAGATGGTGTCCTGTGCATCGAGGAACTGAGCAGCCCTCTTGATCCTCAAGGCAGATTGCCAACGCTTCAGGTCTTTGAGCCCAAGCCCACCATGCATCTTGTGTTGACAAACTTTGTTCCAGGCAACTCTGGAGAGTGATCCCCTGTTCCCCTGCCAGAGGACCTCGCGAGCAAAAGCGGAGATCTTGTTGAGAATGGTCATGGGTGTTGGGATGGAGGACATGACGAAAACAGGCATGGCTTGAAGAACGGATTGGACAAGGACAGCTCTTCCGGCCGCCGCCTTGATCGGGGATCTCCAGGTACTGAGCTTCCGTTGAACCGCATCAAGGAGGAAGGAGAAATCCTTTACTTGAATCCTACGCGAGTCCAGGGGAACGCCTAGGTAACGCCAAGGCTCAACTTTCCTGGAAAACTGAAGGAGCTGAGCCAGAATGGTTCTGCGCCGATGAGAGGTGGAGGGGGAGAACTTAATGCTGGATTTCTCAAAGTTGACTTCAAGCCCAGACAGCTTCCTGTACCTGCGCAGAATGTTAGTAAGCTTCTTGGCTTCCACTCGCCTCGCAGTGGTGACGAAGAGGCTATCATCTGCGTAGAGGAGGTGGCTGATGCGCACAGAGGAGTTTGGAAAGGAAACACCCTCAAGAGCTAGAAGGGGAATTCTGGTGAGCCTAGTCAGGACCTCTTGAGTAAGGATGAATAGGAAAGCTGACAAAGGGTCGCCCTGACGAAGCCCGCACTTCGCCGGAAAGAAGCCGCACACCTTGCCATTAATTAGCAGTGAGAAGCAGGTAGTCGTAATGCAAGTCATGACCCAGCCGATCCACAACTCCGGGAAACCCATCTCGGTAAGGACCCTGCGAATGAAGGACCAACTTACAGAGTCATAGGCTGCCTTGATGTCCACCTTGGCTGCCATGAGGGCCTCTGCTCTCGGAGCTCTCTGCAAGGTGTGGAGAAGTTCATGTGCTGCGCCAATGTTATCTTGTATGGACCTGCCCGCAATGTACGCGGACTGCTCGATGCTGATGACATCTGGGAGAGCCGGCTTCCTGCAATTAGCAAGGATCGAAGAGATGACCTTGTAGCAGACATTACACAGGCTTATGGGTCTGAATTCCTTCACGCGACGAGGATTGGCACACTTAGGAATGAAGGCGATGTAGGTGCTGTTCCATCCACTAGGCATCCGACCGCTGATGAAGAATCCTTGCACGAGGGACGTGAAGTCCGGCCCAACAATGCTCCAGTGCTCAAGGAAGAAGCTAACAGGGAGGCCATCAGGACCAGGGCATCTATCATTGCCCATGGCCTGCAATATCAACAGCACCTCTTCCTCAGTGACAGCTTGTAAAAGATTGGCTTTGGCTTCAGAGGAGATGACAGGAAGTGGTGGGAGAGCCACCGTGCTGCATCCTCTGTCTTTCGACCAAAGATTCTGGTAGTGCTCTAGAAACATGGCACCAATATCTTCCTGGCTTCTTGCAATAGTGCCATCCTCGCGCTTGAGCTCCTGGATCCTAGGGCAGTGAATCCCGGAGCGAGCACCTTGGTGGAAGGAACGCGTGTTCCTGTCGCCCTCAGCAACCCAGGTCCGACGACGATGCTGGGCAACATAAGTCTCTTGCTGAACCTCAAGGGCAAGCAGTTGGCTCTCGAGTTGCTTGATACGTTGTTCTTGGTGCAGGGTAAGGGGGCCCTGATCCTCTTGGAGATACAAACTGTGGAGATAATGCTCTAGATGTATTTGGGAATTGGTGATGTCGCCCTCATCGCACCTACTCCAAGTCTTCACCAGTTTCCGGAGTTCCTTGATGCGGCTGTGGAACACATACTGCTCCGAGCCACGACGATGCCTTCTCCACGCCCTGAGAACTCCCAGTTTGAAGGAGGGGTGCACATTCCAGATTTGCTGAAGTCGAAACGGGGATGGGCCTTGGCAAGCTCTCTCAGGGACCAGGTCGAGCAAGATCGGCCTGTGGTCGGATCTGCAGCGAGGAAGGTGCACCACTTCCGCCTTAGGAAACCAGGCACGCCAGAGGGGGGTGACAAGAGCTCTGTCCAGCCTCTCCAAGATTCTGGCGCGCCCGGGTTGCTGGTTGGACCAGGTGAAAGAGGGACCTCTGAAGCCTAGATCAATCAGCCCATTGTGGGTGATGAAGGAAAGGAAATCCGTAACTGAGGTGGAGTATTTGAAACCAGAACCACCTCTCTTCTCCTCTGAATTGGCCAGGACATTGAAGTCTCCAATGATGAGGTGAGGCCATCCGGAGCTATTGATCCTCTCTAACGTTTCCCAGAGGACTCTGCGGTCCCTGCCTCTGCGAGCTGCGTAGACCACAGACACGAACCACTGACCAAGGCCCTCTGTGGTGACTATGCCATGAATAGCTTGATCGGAGTAGTGCTCGAAGGAGACGCTACCAATGGAAGCTTTCCAGACTGCCAGAATGCCGCCATGCCTACCTTGAGAGGGGAGTAGAAACGTGTTCCATTGTGCTCCAAGCCGCCGGGAGATGAGATCCATGTTGTCACCTACTACAACCGTTTCAAGGAGGAAGAGGAAATCCAGCTTGTGCTTCCTGAGCAAGCGGCGACAAGCACTTATAGCTCTTATTGGACCCAACCCATGACAATTCCATGCAAGCATCTTCATTGGGAAACACCGGACTTAAGGGGTTGCTCGCCCCCTGTAGCATGCTTGCAACGCTTGGCTTGGCTCTCGACTGGGTATGACGTTGAATCCATGTCTTCTCTTCTCGGAGTGAATCCTGGTGGGATAGGCCTGTCCTCCGTTACTTCCATGTCCTGCCTAGATGCGTCGACGTCTTCCTCTGGATACTGGTGGCTATCCTCCAACATATGAACCGGGCCTTCGCCATGCAGCGCCTGCTTGAGAAGTAGGAGACCGCTCTGGTGCGCCTTCTCCCTCTCATCATCACCTAGAGCTGGTGGGTCTGCGGAATCAAACATCATATATCCCCGCGGGACGACGAGGGGGCCGGGGCGGTTGCCTCTATTCCTCTCTCGCGCGTACCAGCCAACTTCCTGCAGAGATAATGTAGTGAGCTCGTCGTCTTCAAGGTCTGCCATGGTCCTGGCGATCGGGCTGAATCTGTTGGGGTTGGATCCACGCCTGGAATTTCCAGCGATGCAGATTTGGGCCCAGGACTTGCTGGGCTTCGCAGGCTGAGGCCCAGAGGAGGAGCCTTTAAAGGTGGTTAGGGCGACACCATTTTGGTCTAGGTTCTCCCGTGCCCTAGGGTGTGCGCCGCCATTCTCTCCCCAGAACGGCGTGCCCTCACTGCCGCTGAGAGCGTCCTCCTTTGTCGCGATCCGTCCCCCACCTACCTCAGCGCCTCCAACCCGTACTGTGTCAGAGCCGTGGTGCTGTCCCGCCAGGTGTCTTGCTCTTGCGTCAGTGTTTGTCGCTGCTATTTGCTGAGCTGGCAGCTGATGTGGCGGAAGCGTCCGTACCTCGGTACCTCCTGGCTCGCCGCCTCTGGGTCTCTGGGCTGCCGGCGCCGGTGGCTGCGTAGTGACTCCTCTCCGGCCCCAACGGCGGCGACTCTGCACCGTATGCCACGCACCAGGTACCCGCTTTGCCTCAGATTCCTCCACTCCACCTTGCTCAAGGTCCATCCCATCAGCAGGGGCTTGAGCTCCCCCATGGAAGAGCGGTGTCTGGCTTCCTTCCATGGTCGGCCCCTCACCCCCTCTGTGAGTGCCTGGTGACTGCTGCCTGAGGGCCTTCTTCTCTGCGCATCTGTCCTCGCGATGACCAAGGAAGCCACAGTGATCACAGAGCTGGATATTCTCATAGATGAAAGGCTGGAGGAAGAAGTCTTGCTCTCCACCTGTTCCCTCTCGCGGCAAGTAGGTGCCGATGCACGCTGGGGTCGTGAGGTCCACCTCGACGCAGACGCGTGCATATTTGCAACGGTCGGTGAATTTGGTGACGGTATCTATGGCTAAAGGGATCCCTGCGTCCGACACCATATCGAAGATCGCCGTCCTATCAAAGAATTCCGGCGGCAAATCCGGAATGCGCAGCCAGACTGGAGCCTTCGTAAACGCTGAAGCAGATGGGCGAAAGCAGTTGCTCCAGCGAATGAGGGATAGCATCAGACCATCCACCATCCATGGGCCTCCTGTGAGGATGCAAAGCATGTCTTCCTCGGAATCAAATTTGAAGGCGAAGACACCCCGAGCCATGTCCGTTACCAGAAAAGGAGCCTCAGTCTTCCATAGTGCTGCCAACCTCCGCCGGAGGAATTCTATGCCGACGCGCCCGCCAACGAAGCGCCCAAACAAGGTAAAGCTCCATTTGCTTCTAAGCTTGTTGAGAAACGCCGGCGACATAGCTGTTTTGCCTAGACGAAACTTGCCCACCCCTCTGGCTTCAATGGCCTCTGCCAGATCCGAGCCACTCATCATATCTGAGGGACTGAGCATTGCCGCTGTGATGCAGGTGTGCTGTTGCATGGCCGGAGGGTTCTTTGGAGCAGGGGTTGGCGGTGGATTCAAGTGAGCAAGGTCCGGTGGTAAGGGCTCTCTCACTCCCCCCATCCTTTGAGACTAATCTTAGGATGTTCAACAGAGGAGATGATGATTTGGGTGTAAAGGCACCACCGCCACCGCCAAGAGATGGGAGGTAGAAGGAGGACAGAGCTTTCAAGCACGGTCACCACATCCTCAAATACCATGAAAAAGCAGCATGCTATTCCCCCCTCCATCCAGTTGTACAGTTGTATACATCATCAGTGTCCATTGTCAAGTAAGACTTACTTGCTTTATAACCCACAACCTTTCTTCACCCTTGTTGATACGCATCATGAGTTTGAAGACCACCTAACTAGCGAGTAGCGAGCAGGTATTTGGAGCAACAGCGCCAAACCTAAAAGAATCTCAAGACTCATGAGACAAACCAATTTCCTGGCCATAAAGTCCGTGGAATAGAGTCTAATGGTCCTAGTTTGCGGGGCTTAAGTAGTCAATGTTATCAGCGAGTGGAAGAGGAAAAACTTAATCACAATTGTAGGAGCCATTCAGATGGCAAAACACTGCATTTTTTGTTATTGAGTTTTCAAAGCATTACCATATTTATGATCTAAATATGAACCACTGCTAAATTGTTTGTCTTTGGGAGAGTAGTGGAGGGTGGTAGTTAGCGGGTGGTTAAGAGAGAGGCAAAGAGGAGTGGTAGGGGGGTGATGATTACCCGGTGGCAGGGGGCCCACCTAACAGTAAGCATTTAACAAAAAAATAAATAAATAAATAAAAAGGAAAAATAAAAAAAATTTACACTAACAGTAAATAAAATAAAAAATTTACACTAACAGTAAATAAAATAAAGAGTAGTGGAGGGTGGTAGTTAGCGGATGGTTAAAAAAAATTACACTAACAGTAAGCATTTAACAAAAAGGAAAAATAAAAAAATGGAAAATAAAAACCGTGTCAGGGCACGGGCATCTCACTGGTCAGATATATGGACCAATGGTTATATCATAACTTTTTGATGTCATAGGGTTATGAGATCTTAATCATAACCATAGGCCAACATAAACATTTCATAGTCCCGGTGGCGAGAAGGCGCTCTATTCCTGAATGAAGTTTTTATCTTCTCTTGACAATAAAATAAACATTTCAGCTTCCATTGTCAGTAGTTACGTTTTCAATCTCTGGCATTATAGGTTAGGCCATCCTTCATATTCTAGAATATATTTGATGGAGCTTGATTCTGTACACAAGGCTATCAGTACAAAGGAGACTTGTTCTATCTGTCCTTTAGCTAAACTCCATAAGCTACCCTTTCCTGTTAGCCAACACAAAATTCAAAACAGTTTTGATTTGATTCATTGTGACTTATGGGGTCCTTGTAATGAAATTGCTCATGATGGATCAAGACATTTTCTCACCATTGTTGACGATTTTAGTCATTGTACTTGGGTTTATCCATTAAGGCTCAAATCATATGCCCGTAATGCTTTGCAAAATTTTTGCTTCATGATTGAGACTCAATTTAAAACCCAAAATCAAAGTTGTAAGGAGTGATAATGAGGGTGAGTTTGATATGAAGGATTTTTATCTTGAAAAGGGCATCATTCACCAAAAATCCTGTGTGGAGACACCCTAACAAAATGCTATTGTAGAAAGAAAGCATTTCGCTAGTAAATTCCTCAGCTGATATGGCATATCTACCACTAAAGTGCTTCCTCACCAAAGTTTAAGATGGAGAAGACTGACCATCCTTCAGATTTGGTGAACTTGCATTTGAAGATTCACTATATCTTAATGCACAGTAAGATATAGCATTGAGTGAAAGAATTCATAAGATTAACTGTTCCTTTTTCCCAACTCTAAAAGGAGCTTGAGCAGAACTCCAAAGTCCAACTAACACTCAAGAAACCCACATGTCAGAATTGCTGAGAGACAAACACACACACCAGGAGGCAGGAGGAAAGGAAGAAGAGATTCCAGAGTTGGCATAGAATGGCAATCACTAAAGTAGCAGGCTGTCAAATTGGATTGTGATTAATGCAAGCTGGTGACTATGGGGATGACTATGACCAAGATGATGAGCAGCAGAATCACCAACGCAATGCACAACCACTTGCGGCTGCTCCTCTGATGCGCCTTCGCTGCGGTAAGCTCCTTGGTTCCATCCTTCACGTAGTGCGCAGCGCTGCTCACGTGATGCTCGATGTCATCCATCATCTCCCCCTGGGCCTCCACCATCACTGACATGTCCAGGAAAACCTGGTGGAGCTCTAGCAAGCTCTGCTCCACCTCCTTGGCCGCCTGGTGCCGGTCCTGGATCTCGTGCACCGTCTCCAGCACCTTCCCCCTCCCGTGCTCCGTGATGGCCTTCTTGAGCATGTCCTCGCTCTCCCCATTGGATATGATCCTCTCGATAACCTCCTCTTCCGGGAAGGTGCCGGTGACAGTGAAGTAGCGGCGCTCGACCGTCTCCTTGTGCTCAGCCATCGTCCTCTGCCTCAGCTCCTGAAAGTCCATCATCAGCTCCCTGAGCTTCTTGCGCAGGCCGTTGGTGACTGAGGTTCTGGTGCGATCGACGGGGGTTCCCTCCCTGCAACCGGAGAGTCTGCGGTTCGCGGCGTTGGCCCGGTCCATGCCCTCCAAACGTTCTCGTATGGCCCGGGCCTTTCTCAGCACCTGGACAATGTCGGAGCCGATGCGATCTCGGAGGGCTCGAAGCGACTCGGGCTTGTGGAGGGATTTACCCTCTTCGTTGGCGTCCTGGAGCCTGGCGAGGATGCCGCGGATGGATGCCATCTCCTCCTTCACCAGCTCCGCCTCCTCCAAGAAGCGCCGGAGGTTCTCATTGGTCCCGGCGGCCATCTTGATGCCGAGGACGTCGTCGCCGTCGATACCTTCGGCTTCCAGGTCCTTGAGCGCCTCCTTCTTGAGATCCACATAGCTGACGAAAGATTTGGTCATCAGATCATTCATGTTTGTCACTTTTCTTCAAACATATCTGCTCTCGATTGAGAAAATGGAAAGGAGCCAAGAAAGGGGTGCTAGGGCTGTGATGGGAGGAGGAGGAGCTTCGGGAATGGAGTATGCTCTCAAGATTTTGGAAACGAAACGGAGGACAGATAGATTTATAGTTGGGTCCTGAGAGGGGCAAGAGTCTCTTTGTTAATCCGGGCGGGCGGCTGGTTTTAGAACGAGGGGGAGGGGGGTGTATGCCGTTTGAACCACTATAATATAGCCGTTGGAACCACTATAATATACTCGTTGGAACCGCTACCCTCCACATAGCCGTTGGAGGAGGAGCGCAAACGGCATACACCGTTCCTGAAGCTCCTCATGTCAGGGCCTTGAACCCCTAACACGAGTCATGTCGCGCATCAGTTAAAGTTGACACGGGTCATGACCTAGGCCATGATGTGATGCATGACAGTATGAAAACATCATGATCGCACGAGCAAACATCCTTGAATGCGGCTAGACAACACTTCCCAAAAAATGACGTGACGAATTCTAAGTACGGCACGGTGGATCGGACCAAAGAGAAAGACGGCGCGTCAGAACGCGATGCGGTGTGAGCTCAGCGGAGCATGACGCGCGCGAGAGCAAGTCAAGCGAGCACGGAGACAAGGGTTTCAACTTTGACGGCACTTATCGAATGGACGGTCTGGATCATGCTAACGGTACCGGTCATCTGGCTTTCTTGCCAACGGTCATCTGGCCATCTGGCCATCAGTTTAACATGGTTATCATACGTGGCAAAATATAGTCCTCCCCATGTTCCTGTGCAGCTAAAATTACTCCAATTAAACGCATTATACTGAGGATCTATGCGTTTATCCATCACAGAAGTAGAACTATCCATCATGCATAATTGGGTGCTTGACAAAAGCATGCATAAATATCCATCAGTTGGAACATTCTTGATAACAAGTATTTAAATTCTTATTGGAAAGTAGAAAATTACAGGCCACCGGAGAAGAAAAGCAGATAACTAGAAACGAATACTGGGAAAGAAAACACAAGCCCCAGGATTCATACAGGATTCCCAGAGAATTTGGCAGAAGATGGCTTGCCCTACAAGTTCACTACTTTGAGCTTCCTTTCCTTTGTGAATGTGCTCCATTCGACTGGTTTGCGGGCTGCTCCATCATAGACGACATGCGTTGGGAGCTTCTTGCCGTAAGAAACGAGAGTTCCGCCATCTGCCAATGCCTTGACAACAGCGGTAGTCTGATAGCCATCTGCGTAATTTATCCCCACTGTAGGGATCATTTCGCTCAGCAGACGTTTCATATACCTGAGGCATTTGTAAGCACTCTCAATGTTTCAGCTGATAAAAAACTGCCAGCTGGTATAAAAGTAGAGCAAAAAAATTCAAATTTGATATCTTCCCAAGCCAATCACAATTGTGAATGTTTAATCTCATGTAGAACTGCGAAAGAATATCTGTTCTGGCAGTAGCAAGACTTTTAATTTTGGCAATGCCATATTATGTCTTCCAAATCAGCGTTTGTTAAAATATCAAAATGCCTGAAAAATTGATGAACCAAAAATGGACTTGTATAACAGAACTTCCTAAATTTACTAACATAACAGCAAGCAGAACTTTGCCTAATTGAAACCACCGTGATGGGAGGCAGAATAAACATCCCATATCGGGTTTATCGAATAGTGCTAAAACTCATGCAGCAATGAGAGAAATTTCAGAGCCATCTCACCCGTCAGGATGTCGTAAGCCAAAAGCTTCAACAATAATTTTAGCAAGATTACAATCAAAAGAAAAGAGAACATACCATGTCTTTGTATAGCTTTCTGGAACAACTATATCCCCACCGAGGGCTTTTAGCTCTTCAATTATATCTGGAATGCCAGGCTTATCCTCAATTATGCTGATAGTCTGTAGCTTACGCTCCTTAGCCAACTCAATCACGACCTTCCCAGCATCACTGTCCCCACAGTTCTGCACCAGTGTTCCACCTTCACAATAATTCAAGAAAATTGAGGAAAGAAGCAATGCGTGAGTGTAAGGGGATGACAAGCATTTGTCCATCATGATTTTTAAGTTTTAGTTTCTCGAAGGCTAAGTGTCATCAACTAGGATGCATTATATATGGAGTAAATGTGAGAACTAGTTTCCAGTCCCACTTCTTAATTGAAGAGGCTTAATAGCTATCATGATCATCTCAACAGCTGTTAGATCGAGATCATTGATCTTAAAATTCAGTGGCCATTTAATCAAAATTTGTTTCCACTATTCCTAGCTGGGAACTATCTAGTAGCTCATTAGGCTCATGTTGACACTTAAACGGCCTTCTATTTGACAGTTCTACAAAACATCATTTAGGCATCCAAATTGTCAACAAGAATAGAAAGTTCTTAACTCGAGTAATCTTTAAGCACTCTGACAGCTAGAAGCATAGTCGCTTACTCTATAGGTGGGAACAAGCCCAAAGTTTGTTCATAGTCACCACTAAGCATTTATTATGATCATATAGCCAAGCAGTCAAAACTTGCCTTAAGGTAAGACCAAAGAATATTCAAGCAAGTCATTCCAATTTTATCAACATTTTTAGCCCTCATTTACGGTCAAGTCAACAATAGAATGACTACTGTCTGTATACTAACCAATCATGTTACCAAGCAACTGCTCAAAAAAATAGAATCGATACATATCAATATGTAGTTCATTAATCCAATTGGTTCCTTCCTCGTCGAGAGTATATTAGTAGCATACCCACTTACTCCGTCAATGAGTATAATTCCAGATCTGATATGAGCAGTAACATAGTTTTGGCTACCGTACTTATCCACTCCTTACGTTGCTATAACATATCCAGATATCAAGCTACTTACATCTTTAAGTCTTCACTTCTCCCCATGAAGGGTCATCATGTTGATACTCAAAAAATTGTCTGGAGAAAATGTTTCCTGAACTACTCACAAAAATCTTATAGTCATGCAACTGGCTTCTAAAAGATGGAAGTCGATGATCCTTTAGACAAACTTACCCCCAATTAGTCTACCTATTCTAAGAGGGTAGACAGCTGAGTCTTGTAAATACACTCCCATCTGCAATTATTATGATCAAATAGCTGTTCATCAACATTCAATCTGCATTTGATCATGATACCTACAGCAACCATAGTTGTTCAAACTATTTCGACGCTCACTCACACTTGTATTGCTACTAAGGTACAATTAGTCCAGAATAGGCACTGCTAAGTGGGGCTTGTGTTGCTACTAAAGTACAATTAGTCCAGAATAGGCACTTCTAAGTGGGGCAGAAGGCTGAATCTTGTAAATACACCACCATTCACAGTTATTAAAATCAAATAGCCCACTCATCAACATTCAGTCTGCATTTGATCAGAGCGATATCTACAGCTAACCCTTGTTGTTCGAAGTTTTTTGACGCTCGCTCACACACTTGTTGCTACTTTAAGGCCCAATGTAACAAATTAGACCAAAATGTTGAACCCTACCATTATTTCAAGCAATTCATATAATTGAACTAGTTTAGAAAATGAAGCACACCTTACCCAACTAACCCCAATAGTTCTAAAATTGATAGCAGTGCAGTCCACAATAATTCTTTGTGGTAATACACATGAATCTTTCAATCTTCACAACTATCACACTTTTTAAATGACCAAAAACTAAAGACGTCAATATGCTGACAACAATTTATTTAGAGAAGTCTCGGCGTGTTGTCCAACTATCTCAAATACTCGGCTATACCACATTGTCAGCTACATGGCCACAGTTTAGCATGTTGTTGGTATCATGGTAGTACACAAGCCTAAACCAATATATGGTCTCTCAGTAAAAGGAAGACCAACTTGCTCTAAAGTGCGCAGCAGCATAGTCCACATTATTCCAAGAGTGGATGTGATATAGAATTTTGTAGATATCAGCTATAAAAGAAACAGCTATGACCAGACCAGCAATTTATCAATGTCCACTGAATGTTATAACGCTAAACTGGATCACAACCTTGTCATCCAGCTCCTTAAACCCCATTCTAGGCTTATCTTGATACTTAAACGGATGCTATCAAGACATTGTGGCACATCGCAGTAGGCTTCTTGGTAGTTGATACCTTACCTTGATTCAAATAACAAACTATTCCGACCAAAAATTTCCCATTTTAGGATGGTGATTAGAAGAACAAATAAACGATCGGCATGGATCTAGCCAGGAATCGAGGCTGTAACAAGGTAAACGCCTCATACTAACCAAAAACTATAGATTAATACTACATCAAAAATTAAAAAGGATGCCGCAAAATATAGGGTGTAGATAAGAGGATGAAGTACCAGGATGGAGAGAGAGGGAATCGAGCAAAGATGCAAAGGACTTCCTCAGAGAAGACGGATCGGAGGTGGAGAAGGCTCGGATCCCACTCCATAAATTAGGGTTCCGGCCGCGGGCGACGAGGCATCTCCGAAGCGAATACATTGTTTGTGTGTTTCTCCTCTCGGTTTCCTTGGATTTCTCCGGCCGCGATGGGGTATAAACTGGTGCTCCTACTAGTCCCCAATAAAGAAAGCTTCACAGAGTTCGTTCTATCCTAATTCCTAAGCTGGTAAAATGTAAGCAAGGAGGGGAACCGCTTTTAGGACCCTGTCGAAAATGACCAGGCTGCCTCATTGGTCTCTATTGGGCTTTTTGAGCCACGTGCAGCCCCGTTGGTTGATGGGATGAGTGCAGGCCAAGGGCCCCATTAGTCCGGGCCGGCCTGGACCTGACCCATTAATTTAAAGAAATGGATTGACCGGGCCTGGGCTGACAAACCCACTGCCGTGAAGGAGGAGTACATACAGCTCGACGGTATCCACATCCACATATACTTTAGTTTTTACGCAAAACGTGAAGGACAGCTTGTAAAAGCTTGCAAAACACTTCTGGCAGCTCGAAAGAAAAGAAACCCCTCAGGCCCTCACTCTCTCTCTCTATATATATATCTCTCTCTCTCTCTGGTAACATACATAATAGAGTTAGCTCGCCAAATAGCATGACGAATCTGGCAGGTTCCATCCATAATTAGTTTAGAGACATTCTCAACCCAAAAAAATATATATATATATCCACTTCGAATCTTATTAAAATCTTAAAAGCCGGGGAAAACTAGCTCTCCGATGGTTAATTCCTTGCTTCTCCCGCTTAAATAAATATTCACTTTGGTCCCTTACCTTTCGAGAACCCACCAGACGTTTTAGTTGAAGAGTCGTCTTCTCCTCTGGCTGGCTCTTCGTCCGCTGCGATCGACGAGCTATCTGATTCCCTTCTCCTTAATTTTGCTGTTGTTTCTGGTGCATTTTACTCGGTTTTGGAGGCGATTTCAGCTGCAACCGGTGAAAGCATCACAAAATCTTTTTACCTTTTTTCGTTTTGAAGATTCTGGTAAAGTTTCCACACCAAGCACGGGTTTCTCGCTCTAGATCTTGTGTTATGTAGCTATGGTTTGAATTATAGCCTCTTTCCTATAGTTTTCTTACCCGATAGTTGGAGATAAATTTCGAATCGCTTGGGGAAAGCTAGCAGATCGGAAGAATTGTGCTCTATTAGCTTTTTTTTTCTTCTTAGAATTAATTGTTGGCGTTTGGTTTTCACTTGAAATCTTTCTTGGTTGAGATCAGATGCTCTGAGAGCGAGATGAGATACCTTGCCGGAGAAGCTGGATATTTTGATGTAAATGTGGCAATTTATCCAAGAAAAATTGTAACTTTGACGACCTCTTTGCCGGAAAGAATGTTCGTGGCTCCAAACTGAGAGGAGAGCAGATGAAGCGGAGAAGCTCTCTCTGCCGATGGAGCACAAAGCTGATGGCGATGCTCATTCTCAGCGTCTGCATTGGGAGCTTTGTTTTGATGCAGAAGCAATCCAGCCGAATCCCGACACTTACCAGATGGGGTTCTCCTCCATTAGTTCAGAAACCGAAGATTGCCTTCCTATTTATAGCACGGAATAGGCTTCCTTTGGATGTTGTATGGGATGCCTTCTTCAAGGTTTTAATTCATATTGCCTACTCCATATGCATTCTTTTGCTTCAAAGCCATGTTTGATGTATTGGGTTATGGATTTCTCAAATAAGTATTAGTGGTTTTGCAGGGAGAGGTGGAAGGTAAGTTTTCGATTTTTGTTCATGCAAGGCCTGGGTTTACGTTCAACGAGGGCACAACGCAGTCTGCCTGTTTCTATGGGCGCCAAGTCAACAACAGCATTCAGGTTAGTCGATGTGCATTGGTCTCTTAGATAGCGTCTGAAGTAATGTTTGATACAATGAAGCGATTTCATAGTGTCTGATACTGAGATGTTCAGGTTTTCATATGATTGAAAGCAAATTGTTCAAATGTGGTGCGACTGGGTTAATCTGAGTATCTGATTTAACAGTCCAGGTTGTTAAGAGGTTGCCCTTTATTTTCGATTCTGTTGTAGGCTTGCATGACGAATCTGCGTTTGCTTGGTGTTGGCACTCATTAGTTCCTGAAAAACTTACTCGTCAAACACCATGCATTCTATATTTTCCCTACTTGTGACATAATATTCTTTAACCATGCACTTATCTACCTATAAGTTCAAGGTGAGCTATTTTCTCACTGGAACTTTAATGTAAAGATCCCAATGCCAATTGATATTCTTTGATTGTTGTCTGTGCTTCTAATGCAGGTGGACTGGGGGGAGGCTACCATGATTCAAGCAGAGCGCATACTGCTAGCAAGCGCACTCCAGGATCCATTCAATGAGAGATTTGTTTTTCTATCTGATAGGTACACCTTCTAATGTGTACCATAGAGAATAGGCAGTTTTTTTCATGCCGTGTCTAATTCTGCTTACATGAGCTAGCTCCAACTCCAAGCTTTTCGCATGCTGCAAGAAAGCATTTTAAAATTACTATGTCATAATGAGCATGTGAATTTGTCATTCAGATGAGATTATTGAATTGCGCAGATAAAGAAGTTTAGATTCTCAGAAAGGATGCACTGATCTAATATAAAAACTTTGGCTGATGCTTTGTCTACTGCTCTGCTGATATTTTGAACAAATCACAAACTGTTTCTTTCTGCTTACCACATATATTGGTGCAGCTACTGAAGTATACTGTTTATTGTTATCTCTGGCAGCTGCTTGCCTTTGTACAACTTCAGCTACACTTATGATTATATTATGTCTACATCAACTAGCTACGTAGACAGGTGTGTGCTGTTTTTCTTCTCTAGTAAATAGATTTGTTCTCTCTCCGATGCATTATTTGATTGGAACGAGCTCAATACTTTAGATATCAGATATCAGTGAGGATGCCAACTCCCTGTATAGACAAGCATTTCCAGTTATATTCAATAGGCGAAGAGCATACAGTAAACTCAACATTAAAAGTGAGGTGGGCGTGATATGAAAGGGGGTAATTGTGTGTAGAGGTGTCCAGACAGATCATAAACGAGTAACAGGGAGCAGAGGAAGGCATCCTTATTTGGACTGGAAGTGGGAGGTGGCCTCATCTAGATGAAGGCCGGGGAACCATGAGAGTAATTGGAAATATTTGTGGAAATGTTCTTTTTCAAACTTTTTACCCCTTAGGCATGTACATATGATGGAGAATGATTGACTTGGTAATTGGACAACTTGGTTTCTGTAACTGGAACTATGGGTTATTTTTTCAATATATCATGCTCCATCAAGGAAGCCTTTTGCATCACTGATTATCTTCTCCCATATTTTTCATTTCTTTTCATTGAGGTTTTTCATATTCTCTTTTTTGAACATCCTGTCTCTGCGTTGATTCATAAATATCTCCAACTAGCCAAACCTTGGTGGATAGTCTATGAATTCTGACATTATCATGTAGAGACGTCAAAGAGTATACTTAACACCACTGATGTAAGAAATCAAAAGAAATCAATTTGCATCTAATTTTTTTTTAAGCTATTCCAGTGATTATGTTTACACTATCCTATCTCTATTAGCCAAACTGTAGATAATGAAATGCAGATCTAGTGATAGCATCACCAATTGATGACATTGTAGTGGCCGTTGCTCCAGTAAAGTGCATATTGTTGTAATTATCGTGTCACTGATACAAGCTTCTGCTTGCTACTATGGTCACTTGATTTTCCTCTCTAAACCCTCGTCAAAATTTTCTGCGATCTCATCCTTTCTTTCATCACTGAGCTAGGATTGTTGTATGAAATGTTTTGGCTGTCTGTGGAATGATCACTAGGTTCTAATAGCATCTGGTCATATAATGCTGGAAGCAGTTTTGCCGATACAAAACAGGGTCGTTATAATCCAAGAATGCATCCGGTTATTCCTGTATACAATTGGAGGAAAGGATCCCAGGTAATAGTAACTTGCCATTTGCTTTATGTTAGTATATTATCAGCTATATGCCCTAACTATCTACTATCTGGCTTTTGTTCTAGTGGGCTATCTTAATTAGAAAACATGCTGAAGTCATGGTGGATGATGACGTAGTTTTCCCAGAATTTGAAAAGCATTGCAGAGTAAGTTAGATAACAGGCCCTTCTTGCCCTTCAGGTGACTTAAATTCAGCATGATGACAAGGAATTTTGTTTCCAACCCAAAGAGTTTGATGACTGAGCTCAAACTTCAGCTTGGGTTGATAGTTCGATATGATAGTTGTAGCCTATGATGGACCTCTATATTCTTCTTATGCAAACACCCTGGGTAGATAGTTTGGGTCTTGCTCTAAACGGATTTATAGAAAGATGTGTTAACTGGTGTGTGTGTGTGTGTCTATATATATTTAGTAATAACGTAAAAACCAAATGGCAGTTCATAGTATTTGAGGTACTGTTTGCTACTAGGTCTCGTATATGCTTATGGCTATGTTACTTCATTTTGGCGCTATTAATGTCTAGTGGTTTCCTTAGATTCTGATGTTTGCTTGTTTTCAAAATACTTACAGAGGAGACCATTACCTGAGTTTTGGAGGGATCGCCCTATGGTAAGCATTTTCCTTTTCGTCTGTGAATTACTCACTCGAAAAAATGATACTGATGTTGATTTGAGGAGACTACATTCTTCAATTTTTTGAAGTTCAAAGAACTGCAAAATTACAAAAATGTTGACCAGCTCATTTATTTGGAAAAAACGAGAGTTTCAGAAGCTATAGATGCTCTTTGCTGATCTAATATATGTTTCTTCTATGACCTCTGTTGTTTGGGTGCAGCCTGCAGATGTAGCCAAGGCTCATAACTGCATACCAGATGAGCATTATGTTCAGACGCTTCTGGCTGTAAGTTTTCAATCTTTTTTTGTATTATGACTTTTCTCCCTTGAAGTTTCATTGTCACCTCTGCATGAATTCTAACTTTGGTGCTTCTTTACTATATCCTCGAGTTCCCATCCCAGTATTTTACCTTTTTCTCGTAATCAAATGCTTTAGCATATCAGGGAAAAGTTGCCTGAACTATTTTTCCTTTGGTACACAGCAAAAAGGACTCGAAGGTGAAATTACACGAAGAAGCTTGACACATAGTGCATGGGATCTTTCATCCTCTAAAGATCCACAAAGGCGTGGGTGGCATCCAATGACATACAAGCTTTCAGATGCTACCCCTAAGCTTATAAAAACTATCATGGTATGCACATATTGAATTTCTATAACCTTCTCTTCGATGCTCAGTGTCTTAATGCAAGATTCCAAATTTTGTTAGAGAATAAGTAGATTAAATCATTGCCTTAGAGTGAAACTTGTTATAAAGCTTTTATATAGCACAGTTGCTACTCTGTTATATCTGTATCTATATCAGGAACTTAGAAGCATGTGTGCAACCTAATCTGGAGGCAACAAACAGCAATATCCTGACAGCATACAAGACACAATCAGTTTTTTTATTTAAGGGATACTGCTTTTTGTGCTCACTTCCACTTTCATTCTGTATTATTTCCAGGACATAGATAATATATACTTTGAGACAGAGTATAGGAGAGAATGGTGCAGCACCAGTGGGAAGCCAGCCCCATGCTTCCTCTTTGCAAGGAAGTTCACACGTCCAGCTGCTCTCAGGCTTCTAAGCATGGTAAGATAATTTTCCACAACCTTGTGGTTTTATCGTTTTGATGGCTGCCTTTCAGTTCTGATGATTGCTATAGCAGATTGGAATCATAATTGCTTCACATCCGTTACCGTAAAAAACTGCATGTAGCCTTTTTGGAGACTTTGTTATTTATTTCCCTCTAAATTTTCTCCAACATTTGTCCGAGGTTTGGTAGGGAGCCTAGTTTAGTTTACAGCAAGTTGTCCGCCATTTGCCCATATTTTAAGCACGTACCTACAGTCACATATGATCTTTTGATCATGACTCATGCCGATACTCGTCATGGAAAGCTCCTTCTAACCCAAAGCATACATCAACATGACACGGGTTTGTATGCCGATACATATAGCGTGTCGATCTGATTGCGCTTTTTATCTCAGCCTTCCATAATCTAAAAGTAGCATTAGTTCAGTTCCAAAATTAAGGTATGCAAACTAGCATAGCCCCGTTTCGCTTATACTCTTGTTAATACATCGGGTACTCTGTGCTTACAGTCTGCTCTAGGCATTTAGGGAGACTGAAGGGTTCTCAGCGTGCAACAGGACTGCTCCACGTTCATTTGGCTTTGGCCTTTGTACAATTCCAAAGAGCTGCAAAAGAAATGTACCTACCCAATAGCTGCACGGACTCTCCTTTTGCCATGTACATTGTGCAACACTTGTAATTTGCCATCTTGATATATTATTTTAACAGTTTGTAACCCCGTATGTTAAATATTAGTGGCATCAGACACACTTAAAAGCCATGGAATTACATAAAGGAAATAGATTTGTATCTCAAGAAGCAGGAAGACGAGATAGTCTCCTCATGGAATCACAAAAAATATCACTCTCTAAAGTCTTCTGGAACTGTCTCTTGTGAAAAATACTCCCTTCGGACGGTCTCCGCATTGCAAAACCTCACCTGACACAAGGCAAATCATTGACGAGATAAGGAGCGCTGTTTAGCATGATACTATGGATAATCAAGTCACAGCTCAAATTTGAAGGTATAACAAAGCCACTCTGGAAATCATCTAGTATAAACAAAGACAGAACTCTCTGACAACTCTATCCTGCTTTAAGATCATAAACAGCTCTCAACGGCCATCATACATAGCAAACAATTGAGGCAAAATCTAACAAGAAACTAAACAGTCAGCACAAGTAAAGAATACTATGCTAATACTGAACAAAGGATGGAAGCTGTTAGCATACGTGAAAGAAATTACTTTTTCAAAGTATAGTCACTTACCAGAGAGGCATATGATCTCAATAATGGTTTAGCTAGCTGCCAAATTGGCTGAAATACAAATGGAGCATCCACAAAGAGAACTTGGCCAAGCCGCTTTGGGTAGTAATAATAGAATACATCAATCTGGCAAAATTTCAAACCGAAATAGTGTGAGATCTTGGGAGTCAAACCATATCTTCTTCCACATACGTAAAGATAGACAACTTTCTTAAAATGAGAAAAATTAGTTAACATGACAGCATCATCCGGATCCAGAAACCTAATTAGAAGACACTGAAAACACCTCCTGAGCATCATGTAAAGAAAAACTTAAAGAGGTGAAACCAATAATCTTAAGCAGAACGTGAAGAGGTCTAAGACCAAGTTCCAGCAAATTGATGCAAGAAGTCCAAATACAGAAGTAAATACTGGAGTTTCCTTGTAATAATTAACTCATGAAAGTCACTCATTAGGCAGCAGATATATGCTTCTATACAATGGTAGATCATAGCTTTATTCTTCAACATGCTAAGGTAACTTCTCAAATGAATTAACATCTCAAGCATTTGTCAAGGTACCCCCTAAAGGTATAAAAGGAAATGTGATTCAAAAGTAGCAGCATCAAATTCGAACTCACCAAGAATTTTAGAAACATAAGATCACCATTCTCGGTCCGGAATCCTCTTAGATCAAATATTACAAGTATTTCTTCTGTTCCAGGAGGAAGTTTACTCAAAGCCTTCTCGATCAAAAGGACGCACAACTTCTCATTCTCCTCAGCATTCTGCTTCTGTGCCAAATGATCATCAGGATATGGTTAAAGATGCTCTTGGAGGATGCAACTGGATAGTTTCGCAAGAGCAGTAAACTGAAAAAAATCAGTGATTCATCAAGTAGAAGCACAAGCTCTGAGTACGTATGTATAACTGTGATATTGGCTTCCAAAGAAGGCCAGAAGATATCTTAATGAAAAGATCATGGTTCATACAAATAATTTTCCAAATAGCTACTCTACTCCATACACGTCCTTGAAATCAACACATACTGCTGGAAAATGCTTGGATGCCACCACTACTAGAACAGGTCTGTCATTGATATCCAGAGAGTCATGCACATGGGCTTTTCCAGTTCCATATAAGCTCTTCACCGAGTCCTCCGACAGTCCTGACACACCAAATTCTTGGCGCCATTTCTGATTGAGCAGATCAGGGAAACTACATGACAAAAAATACTCAAAAGAATCAAACTATCTAGGTTTATGATCAGTATCCTAAAATATTAGGTTCTCATTGATCAAGTGGAAAAGGGTAAATTGAAATGACAGAAAGATATAGAAGCTTATCTACGTTTACGATTAACAAAGACAACTTCAAACTTTGGAGTGAAAATTCAAACTCTAGAACAACTATCGTGTCCAAGGAAAAAAAAACGAAGTCTGGGACGAATATTTTTCATGAGCAAAATAACCTCAAAGCATTCAACAAGAAAAAGTTCAGAAAAACACATGTCTTGGTGGATACGATAGCGTTGGCCAACTTTGTAACAGCATCTTCAACAACAAATTTTCTATCTTTCAAGAACCAAAAGATCATGTCTTCATCATCTCTTCCATTTTTTCCTGTTGGTAGGTTAGGCTGCTCTCTCTCAAGCTTTTCTTTAATTTCCAAAACAAGCTGCAAATTTGAGGATTCAAATGGATTAGAAGAAATAGGACAAGAAAATATATTGCAGGAAAAAGGTTCCTCTTGGTTGAAACAAATGCTTCACATGCCTTCCAAAAAACAAAGTAAAATGTAATCTTTCACACTAACCCATGTCCACTTCAAAAAGGCATAGGAAGATTTACAATAAATATGAATAAAGATGAGTACGAGACATTATTGCACGGACACGAATCTCTCAGATCAACTCATGTGCTTTTGAGATATGTATTGATCGGACATGTGAAAACCATTTGCAATAGTTATAGTTTTTCTTGCTTCACAATGTTATATGTCCATACAGGGTGTTGCAGGACCAACTAAAGTAAATATAATTCTTATTGGTGCTATCATTCTGGTTTTTTCCAAGCACATTAATATGAAAAGTAGTACAAAGAGCATGAAACAATTGGGTCTCTGACTCTTTCTTCACATATACGCAGTAGGCCATGTCACTACCATACATGCTAACTATCTACACTGAAGGTACCACTTACATATATCTATTGAGAATTAGCTAAGACAGTTGCAATATGTGGTCAATATCTACCACAGTTCAGTTCAAACATATGACGACAAATAGTAACACCAACATTTCGTTGATATCACTTAGGCTAACAAAAAGCTTCTAAACTGGGCATGCTCTTAATAATACCTAACTAGTCCTAAACCATGGACATGTGTTGAAAAAAGAAAGGCATTTCTTTCTTTCCAATACACAGGTAGATATTGTTAGTCTTACCATCTTTTTTTTTATAATTAGTTTAGTCATATGGCTGGGTTACAAACCAGATCCTAAATCAATTGAAGGGATATGGACATGGAATCCCATCCTCCTTCGACCAACGCAATCCATCAGCACTAGACCTGCCTAAAGATGCTAAAGTATCTGCAGACTCATTCCTAACTCTAGGAACATAGGTAATATATACCTCCTCTAGATGAGCTGCTGTCCAACACGCACGCTGAAGTAAGGTACTTAGATACTGGGGCCAGGATCTCCTTCCATTGAGGTAGTCAACAACATCTCGTGAATCTAATTCAAAGGTTGCCTTCCGCACTCCTCTATTCACAGCTGCTTCTTGTAAAAGTCTTACCATTGATTTCATGATAGAATACAACCATGTGAGCCATAATGCAAATGATACCTTGGCCGACATCCATGTATATCAATAGACTAAATTACATAGGATATACCAACTCTAACATAATCAAGGACTAGAAACTTGCACCTATACCAGTGTCAAACAACAAATGCTTCATGTGCGGTACATAACCAGCAAGCATTAGCACTTGAGTCAGATTATTCAGTAACACACATATCTCCATCATTTTGGGATGGGAAGTGTCTCCAACAATGAATTCATGAAGGGCGCCTTGCAACTCAACGGAACTACAACCAGGAATCTTGATAACTCCCCTTTCCTTCATTGTTTTCCACGTTCGTCTAGCATGTATATTTTGACCCCTCCATCTGTATATGTTGGATAAGAGCACATATGAGCTACTATCATGTGGCACCAGCTCTATAAGATGCCTTGCCGCCCACTCGGCAATGTCAACATTTCCAAGGTTCCTCGAAGCACCAAGAAGGGCTCTCCAAACAACATCATTTGCTCTCATTGGCATGTTATTCACAAGTGCAACTGCTTCCTCTAGACGGCCTGCACGGCTAAGAAGGTCAACTAAACATCCATAGTGTTGGATCTTAGGGGTTATCCCATACTTGAGTCTCATGAGCTTAAAATAGAGATGGCCATTGGATATTAAGCCTGCATGACTGCAGGCATTCAGAAGAGCAATAAAAGTTATATCATCAGGTTGCACCAGTGATTGCTCCATGGCATCAAACAAGGAGATAGCGAGACTACCATAGCCATGCACGGCAAGCCCTGATAATATTGCATTCCAGTGGTCTTTGCTTTTATGAGGAATGTTCTCAAAGATTCTCAAAGCAATATCAACATATCCACACTTAGAGTACATGTCTATGAGAGCAACACCGACAATGCCATCGAGGGGCACCTTCTTTCTGTCTAAATAAGCATGAATCCATCTACCTTGAATAAAAAGGCCTAGATCAGCAATAGCAGAAAGGACAGTAGATAAAGTAGAATGATCAGGTTTTTCTCCCAGAAGATGCATCTTCATAAACATATCAATGGCCTCCCTCGGTTTTCCACTTTGTTTGTAGCCAGCAATGATTGCATTCCAGGAGATGATATCCCTCCCTGGCATGGTATCGAACAACTCCCGTGCTACATCCATCCTCCCAAGCCTAGCATAGCCATCAATCATAATGTTCCAAGAGACGACATCCTTGATGGGCATTGTTCTAAATATTTGACTGCCAAGTTCTGTTTCTCCATGCTTTATGTAGGCATCTAGCATCACATTCCACGATGTCGAGTTCCTAAGAGGCATTGACTCGAACAATTTATGTGCTTCTGTCATATCAAGAGACTTAGCATAACCATTGATCAAACAATTCCAGTTTACTAAATTTTTATAGGGCATCTTTTCAAACCAATTATGTGCAATCCCAATTTGACCACATTCTGCAAATCCATTGATCATAATGCCCCAAGTAACAGCATCTTTCAATGGTGCAATTTCAAACAGGTTCCTTGCAGTGGCCATATCCTTGCACTTAGCATATCCGTCAATCATGGAGTTCCATGACACAATATCCTGCTCGGGCATCTGATGAAATAATCTTCTTGCAGACTCAATTTGCCCACATTTTGCATATCCATCAATCATCACATTCCAAGAGAATAAATCACGTTCTGGCATCCTATCAAACAACTTGTAAGCAGCATCGACGTCTCCATTTTTAACATATCCATCAATCATTGTATTCCAAGAAACCAAATTTCTGTATGGCAAGGCATCAAAGGAAACACGTGCAGCATTGATGTTTCCACACTTGGCATACATAAATATCAAGGAACCTTGCACATAAAAATCCATGTTCAATGGATGTTTAAGAATCCGACAATGGATTATTTCTCCTTCTTTCAGAGCCTGCACGCTAGCACAAGCTTTTAACACAAAAGGGAATGTAAACTTGTCAGGAGAGACATGATTTTCCAACATCTGATAGTAAACATGGATAGCCCTCCATGGGTTCCGACTTTGTTCATATCCTCTAATGACAGAATTCCATATGAAAGGATTAGGGTCATCAACCTGCTTCAATAACAAAGCTGCACATTCTATCATTCCAGACCCTGCACCCAAGCAAAATGACACCACTTTGTTCACAGCCAAAGAATCTCTGAGAAGCCCAAAAACAAACAATGGTGCAAGTACACGTTCTAGGTCTTGCTTGGTCCCGCAATTTTGTAACAAAGGAAGCAATGATGCAATTGACCTAAGTGCCAGGATTTCCCTTTATGTGGTTGAACAGAATTATACTTCACCTTTATTCTCCTAGAAGTAATCCTCTTTGCTATACAATTCGCGCTGATCCTAAATGCACGAGAGTGAAACTTGGTAAGTTTACATTTCACACAATCGTTAGTTGATCCTTCAAATCCTCCACACACCATCTGGTACCCAGAATGCAAGTATGCACAGATGATTCACTAAGCAAAAACTGGACTTGAGGAACACCAATGAACCACAATACGGCATCTAGCAACCTCTACTCCTTCGAAGTGAATAAACTCCTATATACTTAGGAAGCAAACTCGAAAATTAAATGCAATTTCAGTTTCAAGAACCAACATCGCACAATACAAAACCCTAGAATTAGGGGAAAAAAATGAAACAAATCACAGCTAAATCCCCCAAATCCATGAAAACTTATGTAGGGTTTACCTTGCGAGCGTCGAGAGGTTGGAGGGTCTGGTTCTCCGCGGAGAAGCTTAATCCCCTGGGTGGCTGCGGGCGGCGAACCAGAGGAGGAGGGGCGAACGAGAGGCGAAGCGGGTGAGCGAGACGCAGAGCCATCCCTCAATACCGCATTCTAATTTTTCTTTTTTGGTCGATAATGTACTCATTTATATATCCAAAAAAATGCCCGTAAATTTGAATTTCCAGCTGGCAGCTGCTAGTCGTCGCCAAAAGCTCAACCTTTCCACTGCTCGACGCTAAAAGTACCTTTTAGCGTCCAAACAATCGGCCGCAACTAAAACACAGTCGACGACTGTGTTCCGGCCGCCGTTAAAACACATGAATTAACGACGAACACATGGCCGTCGCGAAAGCCATCGCTCGATATAGTCGTCGAATAATATTATTCTGGACGTCATTAATATTATTAGTTTACACCAAAAATGCTCAATAAAATACGGAAAAATAATTGAAATTGCAAAAATTTCGAAAACAACTCTTTAAACGAAATGACTATAATCTGGAGGATATACGTTTCGAAATTTGGTATATATATATATAAGTCTTCTGTCTAATAATTCCTGTTTTTTTTTCCCCTATCTCAGAATCATTAAAAAAAAAGACTCAAAATCATCAATTGTCCATAAAGCTTACGCTAATGGGAGAATAATTCGATGATCCCTTCACATAAAACTTGATTTAAAAAGGCCAGCAAACTAAATCATTCACGGCCCCTGGAGTAGCTCAGGTGGTTACTACCCAATGGTAATGGCCAATGAGTTAGTGTTGGGGTCCAATCCCCAACCCTTCAAAATTATTGAAGATGTATGGCCCTTGCCGGTTTCCTATTTTGCTTAGAATCATTAGAAATATTTGATTTCAAGTTCCGCTGGGTCATTTACATCAGCTTTAGTTCCTCTTAACTTTTTTGAGACATGTACGTCATTCAAAGTGATACCATGCGCATGGTGTTATCCATCTCATAAGGGCCCCAACGTAGACATATCTAGCAGAGCCCAGCTCATCCTTGGCCCATGTCTCATCAACCCATGATCTGATACATGGATGGTAACTATCTCATGTCATAATCTCTAACAGGTGCTCCTCAGTAGAACTTTGGATACAAAAGCTAACTGATGCTATCATTCAACTGTGCTTTTTCATCATTGTTCCTAAGTCTCAGTACATCAGAACAAGCACAGAGCTCAGCTCTTCAAAGCTCAAACATGGAGATTGACTGCAGGCGAAAGGTCTGTGACTTAAAACTTCTATCTTCAAAGAACAATGGCCGCCAAGATGGTGTGTTCCTAGGATGCTCACAACAGCATCTGTCAAAGGTCATGAGTCATATACAAGATGATGTAGATAGCTAGCTAGGCTGAGTGCTTGGCAAGCAGTATCTGTCAAAGGTCATGAGTCTATGTCACCTTGCTTGCTCTCTCTTTTGGTGTCAAAATGCTTTCCTGATAGCGTTATGACATAATGATGTGTTTCTTATGCCATGGAATTTAACGGTCCGTTTGGATCGAGAATAAGTATGCATAAACCCCATTTATGCGTTCAAACACTTTATTCATAATCTTACATAACTATATTTAATGCTTATATAACTTTTACTTTATCCAACATACAAACTTATACTATCATTGATTCAAACGGGCCTAAGTGTTTTTCGATATATCTTCAGCTAAGGCAATAGATTTTAGAGAGAGAAAGAGAGGTCACTTAAGGTTTGAGTTTCATAATGTATGCTCATCCATGAATGATTCTTGCCACATACTGTTTCTAAAAAGCTATTGGGTGTGCTCTCTTCTTTTCATGCGAAGGTTCAAAGGTGGTCTCCCTCCACTGTCTCCTGTTGGAAGGTATGCATGGCAAGCACCATTGATGGAAGCCAAGGAAAAAGGCTAGCTTTTTATTCAAGGTTTGAACTGCATTTGGCCACCACTCCCATTCCTACATTTGCTCATTCAAAGAGTTCAAGAAAGACTGTAATCAATTGTACTCAAGAGGTTTATGGTCTGATGAGCAAAGACTAACAGCCTTTATATTGATGCCTTCGTATCTCTTTTCAGAACCTAAAGGAACTAACTTTGAGAAAGTTCAATAGTAGATATTCTAAAAGGGTGCATGTTTTAGTTCAAACAGAGTGCTCAGTGTGCGTTGCATGATAGCACATAAGAAGCAATAATACTAATAATTAATCTCAAACATGGCAGACCATCTTTGATAACTTTTGTGGTATTCTTCTTGCTTTCCAGACAGATTCAAGCAGAAAAGAGGTGTTAAAAGGTCCAAAAGGTTATCTTTTCTGTGATTATTAATCGTCTTACATCCACATAGCAAAACAGGTCAATGAAACAATGTCAAAAAAAAAAAAAAAAAAAAAATCAGAACTCCGGGAATTAAAGCCATAAGTTAAGAAACTGAATCAAATGTTAACTCAGCAGTTGCACCAATCTTAGTGATAACTATGTTTCACCTGCCAATCCTACTCCAACTAGAAACTTACTCTTTTTTAGTAGTCATTTTCATGTAAAGATTTGGTGAAGTCATTGTTTTGATTTTCTAAAGCTCCTTCTCCAGCTAGCGTTCCTATATAGATGATCTCAGAAAAGAAAGCAAACGTGTAGTTGTAGCCATAGAAACACAAGACAAGTGATAACCTATAAGAATCTATCTCTCATGAGTAGTGGAGAACAAGGACATGGCAGTACTGTGCTTGTGAATGGCTAGCCAAACTTTTGCCTCTGTTTCCAGATTCTTTAACCAGACTGTCAACGGCCACCCTATTTTTCAATTCCAGAATTTTCTCATAGTTTATGAACAGATTATTAGTAGATCCAGTTCAGATGGGCTGTCAGAATTCCCATTCATAGTATTCAATTTGTTTGACTATTGGTGTGTAAAATGCTATTCTCCTTAACATTGATGTTAGAAGTAAGTACTATGTAGAGTTTACAAGTAACTGTTCACAGTAACTAGATAGCAACTGTTCACATTCACGGTAACTAAATAATTATCTGATCTAGCTAGGATTATGAGAGTCCTCGTTCTTATCCTTCATCAACATGCTCGGACTGCTCGACGAGTTGTTCTTCGATCAACATAGTGAAATTAATGCTACCCAAATGTCTGTCTTCTTTAAAGAAAACACTGCTTAATTAACAGAGGTACAAGAAGAAGAACTTTCAACTATTTAAGTGTGGTCCTCTCCCAGAGATAGTTGTGCTCTTTACCACTTCTCCTATCCTATCTGGAGATATAGCCTGACATGGGCTATATACAAACTTTCCAACATGAATAAAGAGGGGAACCATCACATGGCTACCTCACAGTAGACCCCCATGAAGCTTAGCAATAACTTCTCCAGTTCTCCTATCTTCTTTTCTACCTACCAATTAAGCTTAGTCTACACTTTGACATCATTATACTACAAGGAAAGCAAAAACTATTACAATGGTCTCCTCATTGCTGTCTTCAAAGTGAGAAATTAATAAGCATAGGATTCCTCATGATTATAATTTAATCTCCCTTAAGCATCACCCTTAGCACTACGTTTAGATATTGTCCCCTTGATGAGGTAGCATTGGTACGTATTCTAATCTTTTTTGCATGTCTTGCCCATACCTCACAATTAGTATCTTTTTCAGTAACAAAAGCGGTTAACAAAGAGAATTTCTAGGCCTTAGCATGTGCAATATCTATCTAAATTTTTACGTGTTTTTATTTTGTTGGTTTCTCGGAGTGGGATTAGAATCTATTCTACAGGCAAGCTATGGAAAGCATGCATGAGTTCCACTGAGAGAGATATCCTAGTCCATTTGGCTATTGTGAGAAAGGGAGAGGTGAGGGGGAGGTCATTGTGGGCCAAATAATTCTTTGTGCTCTCTTCTTTTGGATACTGCTTCTGAGGCAGTGAGTGGGCTTTGTGGGGGAGGGAAAAGAGAATATATATATATTTATATATGAGGACATAAAGAGAGTGCTATGGAAGTGGCATGCATCATTGCCAGATGCCCTCAAAAAAGAACTTGGACAAGGGCCCCCACCTTGGTGCAACCACAGCTATACCCTCCACCAGTGAGAATCTAGCTAAGTTTTCTTTTTCCTCCTTTGAACAATCCTAATTAAGCTGTGAGGCTACTTGATTTCCTCTAAGATGAGCAATAAGCTTCTGTTGCTCATAACATTATTAGAGTATAACTATTGCCAAAACAATTTACTATGGGAGGAAAGAAAGATATTAAAGTATAACTAAATTGATTAGATTCAAAATTTCCTCCTGGCTTAATTTTTTCAGATAATTAACAATTTTGAAATGATAAGAGAGCAGATATTGAGGGTTTCAATCCTGAAAGAAAGACACTACAATTTGGTTTAGGTGATGACAATCATTTTTCCATCAGCTTAATTTTATAGAGTAATTGACAAGTTTAATGTTGTATCAGAGTAGACATTGAGAGTTTGAATGCTGACTTCTCTTCAATTGTTCTTTTTACTACAAACATCTTTATCGATTAGGAAGGAATTATCTATTGTTGGTTTGATTGTGTTGTTTCTTACTGTAACAAAACTCAGCACTTTCGCATTTCAAGTTGATAAAAAAACTTTTCCTTGAGACAGCCCTTCTTAAATTTGACAGGATAGAAAAGCTTTCAATTAGCTAGCTATTGAGGTCTTCTCCAAAGAGTATTGCAGTGGAGCTTGTGGGTCACTCAGGTGAAGGACATCAATTCTATTAGACAATTCCATTACTTTTTTCGTACTCTCAGCTGTGCTGAATAACAGTTAAAGCCAAGAGACTCAATGCATCAAATGCACATAAATACAGAAACAGGTCAAAATGGCAGACAGGTGACTGATGAACAAACCCACTCAGATCCACATTAAAATCATCAAAATTTTCTGAAAAAATTATGACAGTATCCACATCCATATTTTTGACTGAGAAAAACGAAAGTGAAGTAGCTTTGATAGCTAGTTGTCATTAAAAACCCCGCAAACATTAGTTAACTGACACAAAGAACATCTAGGAAACTGGGAAAGAGACACAAAGAAAAGAAGTTTATTAGAAAACAAAGGATCAAAGAAAGGAATAACAATGGAAACACAATGAAAAGAAGAGAAAAGCTAAAGTTCCTGCTAGCTCTGCAAAACCTCCCTCCCTCCTCTCTCTCTCTCTCTCTCTCTCTCTCTCTCTCTCTCTCTCTCTCTCTCTCTATCTCTCTCTATCTCTCTCTATCTCTTCCTCCACCTACCAATAAAACCCATGATTTGAAGACCTTTAAATCCTCTCATTACTCCTCTCCCCATGCCCACATGGAGAGACCTCTAGAAAACACCACCCCATTAGTCCTCCTATAGTTTTATAAGGATATAAAAGGGGGAGGAGGAGAGATGGGTTTTTCTGTTATTAAGAGGATTCCCTGGCATTGGAAATGGTGAGTGGTGCTCTGGATTGAATTCCATGGGTGTTTCTTTAAGGAGAAACACTATGGAGAGAGACTTTTTAATAGGAAGAAGGGGGCCATATGAACACAGTTGTAGAAGAAGAAGAAGACAACCATACCAATGTCCTCATGTAGAGACAGCACTAGAGCCAGAATCAGAGCTCCAAAATTCTCCAGGAATGGCTTCTAGCTACTGCAAGCAGTCTCCAATCATTGTCATCTTTGTTGGGTTCCTTCTCCTTGGAGCCATTAGCCCAGCCACCTCGACGGCGGCGGGGAACAACACTTTCCGGTCGGCGGAGGAGCTGCTCAAGTATAGGAGGACTAGAGCTCATCTCAAGAGGGTCAACAAGCCTGCTGTGAAAACAATCCAGGCATTGTCTCCAATCCATTAAAAATCCTATTTTTCTTTGCATTTAGCTGCTTTGTAGGAGTTTGGTGACAATGGTTTCATGGATTCTTTGCGTGCAGAGTCCTGATGGTGATATAATAGACTGTGTGCTATCTAATCTCCAACCAGCATTTGATCATCCCAAACTAAGAGGACAGAAGCCATTGGTATGCAACGATGCTTGTATGAAGTTTTCAGCTGATGGGCTTTAGCAAGTGCTATTTGAAGAGCTAAAAGTTTGGTTTTTTTTTTGGTTGCAGGATCCGCCGGAGAGACCAAAAGGCTATGAGCCGACCGGCAACACGACGACCGAGAGCTTCCAGAAATGGCAGAGCTCCGGCGAATCGTGCCCGGATGGCACTGTACCAGTTCGGAGAACTACAGAAGGAGATATCTTCAGAGCCAGCTCCTTCAAGAGGTTCGGAAGGAAGCCGGCGGCGAGAGTCCGGCGTGATTCCACCGGCACCGGCCATGAGGTCCTTTCTCTACTGCTAAAACAACCGCTTTCTTCTTTTTTTCCTTCTTAAAAAGCCTAAATGTACTCAAATCTTTCAGTGTCTTCAATAGATTCATCATAAAACACCTCTCTTCTTAGGCAGATCCTGAAACAGAAAGTTTCCATCTCTAATAATTTGTTTTGCTTCAACTACTAGAGGAAAAGATTAGAACTCACTGGAAGTACTAAAAAAGAGTATCTCTAGCTACTAAGGGTTTTTTAATCCATGCGTTTCCTAAATTTTCTTGGAAATCAAATCAACTAGACTCCAAACAAAGCTCTAAATAATCAACAATGGATCTCCATGTGCATCAACAGAAGCTTCATGGGGAGAAACCAATGAGGCATTTGACTTGATACTTGGGAGTACTAGAAGCTAGTGATTCTGGCCTCATCTGATTAATTTATGACACTTTGTTAGGATTTTCATGTACCATATTAGGTAGTCCTTTTAAAATATGGATGGATATTAGGTAGCTTGATGCACCTAATCTTGGCAGCTATTTATTATGCTTGCATTGACTATATAGTAATGGCTACAGCATGCAGTTGGATATGTTTCTGGGGATCAGTATTATGGTGCCAAAGCTAGCTTAAATGTGTGGGCACCTCAAGTAACCACTGCATCTGAGTTCAGCTTATCACAGATTTGGGTCATCTCAGGCTCCTTTGGTGATGATCTCAATACAATTGAAGCTGGTTGGCAGGTACCCCCCAAAAAAAACCCACAAAATTCATGCCACATAGTTTCCAAAATTTGATTTTTATTTGATTTTATTTTTTTACCTTATTAATCTGAATTCCAATTAATGCAAGCAGTTGCTGCATATATTTGTCTTCGAATTTCTTTGTAGCTTTTTCCTCTATAAAACTCTATGTTAAAAACTTTTAATGGAATTTATTGAAACTGATTCATCGGCTTTCGTTTCATATGTAGATCACTGGTGAATTATTTTTTATGGATTGCTGTTAAGCTTAAAATTTTATTTTGTAGTGCTAATTAAGAGAATAATTGGTGTTTCATAAATTTTCTTCAGGTTAGTCCACAGCTGTATGGAGATAACTATCCAAGGTTCTTCACTTACTGGACAGTAAGTACCCAATTAGTCACTAACCTAGTAAATTTTTTTTTTACTGAATGATGTGCATAAAAATATATAACTGGCAACTGATCATACAATGATCTGCAAAAATCGCAGACCGATGCGTATCAGGCGACCGGTTGCTACAATCTCTTGTGTTCAGGCTTCATCCAAACCAATAACAAGATTGCGATTGGCGCAGCGATCTCCCCTACTTCAGCTTACAGCAGGGGGCAATTCGATATCAGTCTGCTAATTTGGAAGGTAAATTTTTTTTCTTTGAAATCTAAATTAATAGTGAAGCAAGCAAGCACATATGTTAAAATTACAGCTAATATTAAAAAAAAAATCATCATGGTGAATGGAAAACTAGCTAGATTTAGTTTGAAGAAAATATATAGGAAGGAATAGTTATGCCTTGCTCCAGGTTGTTCTCTCTTAGATCTTCCACATAGAAAAGTAGATGCTGGGTGGTCTCAAGGCTGCCATATGCACATTGTGGAGTCCACCACTTGCTAGTTGGTGCTGATGATGTTCTGATCCAAATCCTCTGGTTGGTTGGTGGTTCACAGTGCACTCCATGCTCCATTCCTTTGTGCAGTCCCACATAACACTTTCCATGTCTTGTTTTATATCTTATCTCAGCTCAAAAAAGAAATAATTAGGAATCCAAAATACCAAATTTGATTTCTTATTCTCAGTACATGTATCATTTATCTAATTTTTTGAAGAGTTTTCAATTTTTTTCTTCTTTTTTTTTTGAAAATTTCAGATTTTATTGACGTAATTAAAGAGGAGAGCTAATTAATTACCTGAGTTTGGAACGATTAATGTAGGATCCGAATCATGGGAATTGGTGGCTAGAGTTCGGATCAGGATTGCTAGTGGGCTACTGGCCGTCGTTCTTGTTCAGTCATCTAGCTGAGCATGCAAGCATGGTGCAGTTCGGCGGCGAGATTGTGAACACCCGGCCGTCAGGATACCACACGTCGACCCAAATGGGCAGCGGCCACTTCGCCGGAGAAGGCTTCGGCCGGGCATCTTATTTCCGGAACTTGCAAGTGGTTGACTGGGACAATAGCTTGATCCCATTGTCAAATCTCAAAGTTCTTGCTGATCATCCTAATTGCTATGATATAAGAGGAGGAATGAACAGTGTTTGGGGTAATTATTTTTATTACGGAGGTCCAGGAAGAAATGTTAGGTGTCCCTGAAAAAATGGAAGAGAGTTCTTTTCTTTTCTTTTCTTTCTTTTTAAAATCTTGGTTTTGTCTTTAGAATATTAGGATTCACCTCACCACAAAATGTTTCCTCCTTGTTTTTTTTTTTGTTTTTTTCCCCTTTGTTTGCTAGCTCCTAACAAGTAATTGATTATTTTATACAACTTCTGGGGGCTATTTGTAAATCTGAAGACAGGAATAGTGAATTTATATATACCTTGCCTTGTGTCTCAGTCTCATCGTATAGTTTTTTTTTAAAAAATAAAAAAATAAATTTTCAGACGAGTAAATAAACTTAAAAAGGCTGCCAAATAACATCTGAGTGACCAAAAATCTCAATCTTTAAAAAAAAAGAGGACAGGATTAAACTAAACCTTGATTGCAATGAATCAAGCAAGCAATATATCTATAGATATAGATAGATATAAAGTCTCTTTCATGGCACTCTCATCCCATGTGCATGCATAGAACTTGGTAAACATAGCTTCCTTTAGTAATCCTAGGTAAATTATTCATATATAGTTGGAGACAGTCTGCTGTCTCTTGCTTCAAGTTCAAGTTACAATGGTTTTCCTCCTCCAAAATCAATTGAACTCTGTGCCCGCTTTCTTCTGATATATATAGACATACTGGCTGCAATTACTAAAATGCAGGAGTCTCAGGTTTTGTACGTACGAATTTGCTATTGTCTCAGCTGCTATATGAACTGCATATATATATATATATATATATATATATATATATATATATATATAGGCTGCGTTTGGTCTATCCCGGGATTAGAGGGGATAGAGATTAGTAACCCGGGATAAGTTGTGGGATAAAATTTATCCCACCTTGGTGTTTGGTTGAAAAAGTGGGGATAATGAGGTAATGATTACTTGGGATTGGTGAGGTGGAAAGTAATAAATGAATAATATTGGATGAAAAAGGTGGAATAGGAATAGGGATTGGTGAGGTGGAAAGTAAATTAATAATATTGGTACTTTAATTAATAATATGATAATGCATAAATATTCACCTTGGCTTTAATAAATTACTTAATAATATGATAATACATATTATATTAATTAAAATATAATATTACCACCCCACTCGTCTTATTCGACACCTCCTCTGCTAATCCCTCTCATATCAACACCTAATTATTTGTCACCCCACCGTGGCCTTCGGCGACGAACACGTGACCTCCACTTACATTAATATAATATGTTTTTATTTTTATTATAAATATAATTATTAATTTATACACATCAATGAGCTACCTTTTCTATTATTAATTTATATTATATTAATTTATACACATCAATGAGCTACCTTTTATATTATTAATTTATACATATCAATGAGCTACCTTTTCTATTATTAATTTAATTTATATTAATTTATATCATTAATTTATATACATCAATGAGCTACCTTTTCTATTATTAATTTATCTTATTAATTTAATTTATATTAATTTATATCATTAATTTATACACATCAATGAGCTACCTTTTATATTATTAATTTATACACATCAATGAGCTACCTTTTCTATTATTAATTTATACATATCAATGAGCTACCTTTTCTATTATTAATTTATATTTATTAATTTAATTTATATCATTAATTTATATACATCAATGAGCTACCTTTTCTATTATTAATTTATATTATATTAATTTATACACATCAATGAACTTACTTTTCTATTATTAATTTAATTTTGGATTGGTGAGGTGTAAAATAAATTAATAATATTGGATGAAAAAGGTAGGATAAGAATAGGGACTGATGAGGTGGAAAGTAGATGGGGTAGGTGGCAAGGGGGTTTTTGCATAAAACCCCCTCTAATCCTGGGATTAGGAATCCCAGGATAAATCTTATCTCGAGTGGGGATAAAGCCATGCTATCCCGGGATAAGAGCAGCCAATCCCAGTACCAAACAAGGCCATAATAGATGGCTTGGATGATTGGATCTACGTCCACCAAAAGATATCTAAGGAAAAAAAAATCCTCAGATGCAGTACCATCTACGGCAATGAAAACCGTGGTTTTAGATCTGCAAAAATGGATATGATCTGGTTTTTTTTAAGATAATGCGACTGTAGAAATTAAGCATTAAAAAAAAAACGTAAGTGGAAACCGGCAAGTCCAGAGAAACAAAGACCATACCTTTTTTTTTTAATAGTTAAGCACGGCTGTGGGAGAGAGTACCGGCTGAGGGTGAGAGAGGATACCAATCATGGAACCCGAGTCCTTTACAGTACACTTTACATGACACCCAAGCTGTCATATCATACAAGCTAACAGAGGTTGTTTTGCAAATTGTGCTTAAAAGGATATCATATAGATTTACTAGACAGGGCGTGCCAGCCACCTGTTCCACCCCCTGTTATTCTTTTTTTCTCTATTCAACCCCTGTTCTTTGGTTATACTCATATATCACGTCATAAAATATTTTTTTATATAATGAAAGATATGGAGAATAATAAGAGCATTGGATGCATCAAAGTTAGATCGTAATGAACATTAGTTTTCCTAAGATTGGACTCCATTAAATTCTTCTTGGTTTGATCCAAATGCAACTTTTTTGCGATCCAATTTTTAAACATTGGTTTGGTAGACGACCGCTTACTATTAAGAGATGGATTGACTTGGACTTTCCATGTGAACTCTGAGAAATTAGTACTGGACCACGAATCTCGCTAGCGCCCCAAGCGGCCCACCGAAGGATCTCGATTTACAACATCCAACCGTCCATCTAATAGGCTTGCAAATTATTAACGGCTGAGATCCAAGTTATTGGCTCGCGGAGGGGCCACGACCCACGAGAGGCGCCCTCCCCCCACCTCCGGCTTCCCGTTGCCTCCCGCGTTTTAAAATACTAGTCTCATCGCGCCTCTGGTGCTGAGCTAGTAGTGCTACTCGATCCGTCTCCGTCTGCGAGAAGTAAGCCCTAACCCTAATCCTAATTGGGTCAACTACTCCGCGGTTTTCGAGGTCTACTTACGGAGATCCGAGCCGTCCCTGGGGGTTTGAATCTGCCAGAGTCTCTTTCTAGCCCACTTGGTTTTGCTCTTCCAATTCCTTGCCTTTACCTTTTGGAATTGTTTTTTCTCGAGTTTATAGATGGTTTTGGAGGTCGTTTTAGGTTCATTATGGTGAAATATGGATGAGTTTTGTTTAAATTTTTAGTGAGTTCGAGCTGGGTGAGAAATGGGTGAGGGGGATTCTGTTAGATTTGTTGATTGTTTTGGTTTTCTTGCTTCTTTTTAGTTGGTAAAGATTTGATCTTTGCTTTAATGTTTCATTAGTTTTCAGAAAGATGAAATCTTTAGCTAGTTGAGCTGACTTGTGGGTTTAGGTGTTTGCTTTTCAGTCGTGTGAGGTTTTAGGTTGCTGGATTTAAGGTGACCATCGAGGATGTATTAATATTTGAACCATCTTTTACTAGGATTTTGTAGAGGTTTGCGTTGAGAATCCAGCTAGACTGAAGTGGAGGAGAGATGAGCTCTTTGAATTTTTTTGAATTTTATCTCTGAAATCGGACAAACCCTGCATAAAAATTAAGAATTTGGGATTTCTGCCATAAAAATTGTGACAAATGTTGGTTTTATTGTAGTAGGAGCAAATAGTCCTTTGAAATCCTTTGCAGTTACTTTTGACACTGCTGTTGAGCAAGAATGGAGAGGCATTGCTTCGCAAAATGCAAGCTTTCAAGACTAATGGCTCTGCTCCAACTAGTTTTAGGCTGCTTCATCATCCTCATCAGCATCGCCACCATACACCGCTTCTACTCAGTCGGCCTGCTCCCTCCCGCAACCCTCGATTCATGCCAAAAGTTCCACACCATCAAGGATGGCTATGCTGACTTTGATCTCAAGGCCCTTTCTGACCGCGTCGAGGAAGTCATCGAGAAGATATCTGGTCTCCAGGATAAGCTCGAGGACACTGTGCAAAAGATCGACAAGAGCCGGAAGGACCCCAAGGCAGCAGCTCACAACATCACCAAAGCTGAGTTCCGGAGGTTCTTGGATGAAGAGGTGATCCAACCCCTATATAGTGCACACATTGCCCTTAGGTTGATTCGAATACCCAAGAATCATAATGGGTCAAATCTTACATCTCCAATTGAGGATCCTCTAATAAATTACTTTACTGTGGAGGAGATCCGGAAGTACATTACTTCGAAGGAGAACAGGGGAGGGAAGCTTAGTGTGTATGGCACCAGCAAGACATATAACACAATTGGCCATGCTTGTGTTCTGATGAGAAAAGAGCTCGAAGAGTACATGAACTATGACATTGGTTCCTATTGCAAAGATGATTGGATTTTAGGCCAGAAGTTGATGTTGGGCGGTTGCGATCCATTGCCCAGAAGAAGGTGCATAACTCGGGCTTCAAAGCTCTATCAGAGGCCATTGCCAATTAATATGTCGATGTGGACGGTACCCGATGAGAGGAATGTCAGGTGGAGCAACTACAAATGCCGGGACTACAAATGCCTATCGAGCAAGAACTTTGGGAGGGGGTTCTCAAAGTGCATTGGGTGTTTTGAATTGGACAAGGAGAAGCTCAAATGGGTCAAGAATGCAACGCTTGCTGATTTCCTCATAAGCGATGTGCTTGCTGTGAAGCCAGGGGAGATCAGGATCGGCTTGGATGTCAGTGTGGGGACTGGGAGCTTTGCTGCGAGGATGAGGGAGTGGAATGTGACCATCATATCCACAGCGATGAACATTGGTGCACCGTTCAGCGAGACAATTGCACTAAGAGGATTGGTGCCATTGTACACTAACCTGAACCAGAGGTTGCCATTCTTTGACAACACTTTGGACATGATCCACACAAGCGTGTTCTTTGATGGTTGGGTGGATCTACAGCTCCTGGACTATGTACTGTTCGATTGGGACCGAGTTCTCAGGCCTGGAGGATTGCTGTGGGTTGACAAGTTCTTCTGCAACAGGAAGGATCTTGATGACTTCATGTATATGTTCCTGCAGTTCAGGTACAGGAAACACAAGTGGGTGGTCACCTTCAAGTCCAAGGAGGAGGCGTATCTGTCTGCCTTGTTAGAGAAACTGCCCAGGTCAGTGTGATTTGTTTTGCCTACTTTAAAATCTCTCTAGGAACAGCAGAATAATCTCTTCTTACTTATGCTGTAAGTTGTAACCCATCAATGGCAAAGGGAAGATGAGACTTCGCCACTTATGTAATCATTTTCGAGAAACTTTTACAAATAACTTTCTCTAACTTCATGCATAGATGGATTCTGAGAATCCCATAGGTCACTAGGATCTTCCGGTTCTTACATTCTATTACTGTCAAATATATGATGTTGATTAATCAAGTAACATGATTAGTCAGATGATTGATTGATCAAGGTTAATGACTGATAAATAATGTTGGCCAAACAGAAACATGATCAGCCAAGTGATTGATCAATCAAGATTAATAACCGATAAATAATGCTGACCGATCAAAATGGTATCATATCCCTTCTATGTGCTCATGTTATCAGAGAAGTGGAAAGAGAAGACGGAATGTGGAAACTGACAGGAGACGTGGAGGCTGTTGAGTGGCCCATATTGATCGTGCAACAGGTAGAGAAAGTGACAAAGCGGTTCATGAACGGTTTTAACGACATGTTTGGTTGGACATAATCATCGGAAATGGAATGATCAAATCCCCGGTTAAAGCAGTTCGACATTAAAGTTGGGAATGGAATGCTTCATTTCTGACAAGTTGGGAACGATGCCTCCCTCATTCCATTCCTGACAGAATGGCGGTTAATAATGGTTATAAAATAATTTGGTTATTTATATCATATTCTCATTCCATTCTCAAACTTATTTTTGTATATCAAACACTTTCAAACATGATTTCTAATTTCATTTCTTATGCGAACCAAACATGCCGTATCATTCTCATTCAACTCTTCATTCACATCTCAACTCCATTCCGGCTTTCATTTCCAATCCGTCCCCCTTGTGCGAAGCAAACGTGCCGTAAAGCAGTTCCTAAATGTCGCTCATGGTAAAATGGTAAATATTGATGATCGACATAGTTAGATTAAATCAATCATAACTTTCTCATACGATATCCAAATCGAACTATTCTTGGACCGTCGGAAAGATAATTCGAAAACCGACAACTTTCATTTTAAAACTTCTTCACATTCTACCTCTATCATAGACAATTGAAGTAGAAGACAGAGGTACATTGGTTGACGCTGCTCGTGAAAGTTACAAGACATGTTACAAGACAGTTCTGGAAGTTATAAGGCACTTATGGTGGTTCCAAAACGGCTATGGTGGTTCCAAGTTGGTTATTTCATAAGTGTTATAAAAGAAATGAAGATAAATGAAGAATCTCTCCCCAAATCAATGGCAAAATCAGCTTTTATCTTTTCAGCATCTTTATTTCTACGTTGTTTCCTTCAATTTTTATCTTTATGTATCTTAAATTTCAGCAATGAAACATTTTTTTTCCTCTAATTTTCTGCAACGATGCTTTCGTTCTTAGAAACAGTTCTATCATAGTTTATCATCAACTTCCCTCTTTCTATTTTTACTTTTCATCCATTCTTGGTAACTTCGACACCTCATTAAGCTTGTCACAATTCCTGACAGTTCAATTAAAGTGTTGATAGATTTTTGTTCAAACACTTATAACATGTAGCTTTCTTTTATGTTTTGTTACAAGATGAGCTGAAATGCTCACAAAACTAAACAGGACATACAAACAACCCCTGAAGAAGGCCCACAAGGGCAGCAGGGGATAGGTAGAATTGAATTAGAAGCCCAGAAGAAAGGGCTAACAGGGCTCTTTCCTACCTTAGCTAACGAATCAGCTATGGCCTTCCTTGCTCTGGGGACATATATGAAAATAGTCTCCCCAAATTGAGCAATCTCGCAGAAAATCCTCCGGACTCTGCAGCGCAGATGATCAGGCCACCTCCTATACTGTTCCGACAGTCCGCCCACATCACGAGCCTAACTCAAAGATGACTCACCGGAGCCTGCGTTCTATTGAATACTTAAACTGTTGGGGATACGAGGGTTTCTGACGATGCTGGAGATGTGCATGGAATGTCGTAGCGGAAGAGATACAACCAAATCACAAACAAAGAAAAGAAAAATAATGGAGACGAGGATTTACGTGGAAAACCTCCCAGCAACAACTGAAAGGAAAAACCATGGATGACGGATGAAATCTTCACTATGAGTGAGAGATTACAAAGCTCTTACTCTAGCAGAGACAATGAGGGTCTCTCTAGAGTTGCCTACACTCACACCTCTCACAATGGCCACAAAGATTACAGAGATTTGCTAAAGATGATGAACATCCCTCTAAGATCTCAAGAAGTATCTCTCTCTCTCAACTTCTTGGACTCTCACCAAGCCCTAGCCCTCACAACCCTCACCAAAGCATACAAAGGAAGCACACCAAGAAAATCCCTATTCATAGGCCCCAAACAGTTTAGGATTGGATTAGATCTAAACCGTCTAATTTTTCCGTCTACTGTGTTTTGGATCGATCCAGAATAGTCGATCCCTCTGAAAACAGGGTATGGATCGATCCACTGTAGATTTGGATCGATCCAATATATAGACATGCAATCACGTCTCTGAAACGACCTTCCGGATCGATCCGAACAAGTTTGGATCGATTCAGCTTTATGTTGGATCGATTTCCACCTTGGCGAAAGTCTCCATGCTTCATGGCACTGCCATGATCCTCATGGGAGGAAAAACCCCAACATAAACCCCGTATCAAAAGCATATACTCTGCCTCAAAATACTACAGACTAAGGAGCTTGCTGTGCTGCCATCCAAAGGGACTCATTGGTCGGGATCTTATTGTGTAGCATAAGCCATAGGAAAGCTCTCACGGGGGTAAATTTTGGCATAATTTGTTAGCTCCTACATGCCTCCCGGGTAAATGTCAGTCCTTTTGCTTGCTCCATTATTCTTGATGTCAACAGCTTGAAGTCCTATCTGTTTTTCTATGTTTTAGATGTAAATTTGAACCAACAGTCTCATGAGGATTTATGCAAGCTTGTCCAGCTGAAGGGACCCAACTGCTTTTGGCATCGCTTTTTTTCTCTTCTTATACTCTCCTTCTAATGCTTCTCTGTAGAGTTCCAACTTAATTCCAGCCTGCTGAATCCTTTTAAGCTACTGCCTTTCTTGTTTTTGCTTGGACAAAATCACCCAATTGGCTTACTTACCAAGTGTTTTATTGATAGATCACCCAATTTGGCTTCCTTACCGAGTTTTTTGTTTATTTAGTTGAGTTCCACTACCTTGCTAACAGAAATTGAGTTGAGAAACATACAATGGTAGCATAGCAATATTGATAATGAGGAAATGACTACAGGAAAAGTTAGACTAAAATTGAGAAGTTCGATTTGGATGGCATAAGCCCATTTCTCTGCGCAGCAAATGTGCTTGCATTTGGTCGTAAAGCACTGGAGCAATGTCGTCTCTTGTCTCTCTTGAATGTCTTTTGCCAATCATCTCTATGAATGACTCTCCCCTATGAAACAAAGCTACCTGCAAACTAACAGAGAACAACTTGTCTTGTTTTATTTCAATCGAATAAATGGAGATACTAATAATAATACAGCCATATAACATGCACAACGAACGTGGGCACCTTTCCTTTCCATCACTCGTCCAACCCCCAGTCCTCATTCCTTGTACACAATAATCAACGATGGAAATGATGGATGGTTTCAACCAAGCCCAAAATTGTCAAGCGAGGCCACCGATTGGACAGACAGGATCATTCCATCAAGAACACTTCATTCGTTTCACTTGAAGCTGTCCCCAGCGGAGGAGGTGGAGGAGTAGGTCGCTTGGATTCCAGCAAGCCGGGAGGGGCTGCCCGAAGATGAGTACATGGGCAGCTCAGTCCTCTTCCACCTGTCATCAGTGGCAGCAGAGGCTGTAGCCGATGGCTTTCGAGCCTCGGCAACTTCATGGCGGATGCCACGGAGGAGGGCGGCAACATCCTTCATGGAAGGTCGATCGTCGGACCGGTTGCTGGTGCAAAGGAGGGCAATGCCAAGGGCCTGCAGCATCTCTTGCACCTGGGCCTCGGGCCGTCCTTGGAGCCGAGGGTCCACCACCTCCACCGGATCCTTCTTGGACCGTAGGTGCTCCCGGACCCACCCAACCAGGCTCTGGCCTTCAGGGAACGATGAGTCCACCGGCTTCTTCCCCGTGATCGTCTCCAGCAGCAACACCCCGAAGCTGTACACGTCACTTTTCCGAGTAATCCTCATCATGCACCCGTACTCTGCCATTTCAAATCAAAACAAGGAATTAGATATAGCCGTATGCCAAAAATATAAATAATTTTATGATTGGATACAAAATCATAGGCGATATTGTGTATCTTAATTTCTACAATCATATTTTTTAAACTAATAATTTACTAATCTTTTTTGACTGAAGAATTATGAGATTTTAGTTATCATCCATCAGTTGGACCCCATACCACCCAACTAACGTAACGGTTATGGGAATCAAAACAGAGCATATGGCGCGAAATGATCTTAATTTGGCGCGACTCACCTGGCGCCATGTAGCCATAGGATCCCGCGAGGCCCATCGGAGTCCCGTCACCGCCCCGTCCCGCCACCGCTCCCTCCTCCGCCGCCCTCGCCAATCCGAAGTCGGCGATGCACGCCTCGTAGCTCTCCCCGAGCAAAACGTTGTCCGCCTTCACATCCCCATGAACGATCCCCAGCAAGCAGTCATGGTGCAGGTAAGCCAGCCCTTCCGCCACCCCCACCGCTATCCCTATCCGCACCTCCCACTCCCCGACCACCCCTCCTCCGCCGGCTCCGCCGCCACCTCCTCCGCCACCGTGGAGAAGTCCGCCAAGAGTACCATTGGGTAAGTAATCGTAGAATAATAATTTGGTCCTCTTGTTTGCCGCCCATCCAAGCAATCTAATAATGTTTCGGTGGCGAACCCTCGCGAGGGTCGCGATCTCCCTCCCGAACGCCGCCGCCGCGTCGTCCTCCGCCCGGAACCGCTTTACCGCGATTGCCGCCCCAGTTGTCGGCACCGTGGCTTTGTACACCGTCCCCGACCACCCTTTCCCCACTACGTTCGCCGTCGTTAGGCATCTCGCGACATCCCCTACCCCGATCTCCATCTTCTGGTATAGCGTCACCTCCCATTGGCCCCCCATCTCCCCTTCTTTCTCTTCATCAATTTCACAAGCACCTCTTCTATGCTTTCCAATCACCACGGCACCCGCCGCGACCGCCATCGTCGCTGCCAGTGAGAGCAGCACCGCCGTTGCCACCCGCGCGGCTCGCCTGGCGGCTGAGCGAGCACTGTCCTCGCCTTCGTTGGAGCACTGGGAGAGGCATAGCGAGGGGTTAGCCTCGAGATCCCCCAGGGGAAGCTTGGAGAAGAACGGGGTGTCCGGGACTCGCCCGGAGAAGTTATTATAAGAGACGTTAAGAGCCACGAGGTTTTGGAGCCCAGCGAGGGGTCGGAGCTCGCCGGAGAGGCGGTTGTGGGAGATATCGAGCACCGCGAGCCTACCGAGCCCGGCGAATTCCTCGGGGATCACTCCGGAGAGATCGTTATCACTTAGATTTAAAGCGATCTCCAATGCCGGGATCCGACCAACGGCCGCCGGGATCTCGCCAGAGATCGCGTTCCTGCTGAGATCTAAGAGCTGAAGATGCGCACATGAGCCGATCTGGATTGGAATTGCTCCCGTGAACCGGTTCCCGGCGAGGATTAGCTTCGTGAGCGAGGTGAGGAGCGCTAGATCGGACGGAAGATCTCCACCGATGGAGTTGTTGGAGAGATCGAGGAATTGGAGAAAGACGAGGCCCTGGAAGACTCCCTGCGGCAATTCCCCGGCGATCGCGTTGCCGTGAAGGTCCAGGAACGTCAGATTCCTGCAACCGGCGATCTCACCCGGGATAGGGCCGGCGATCCGGTTCGATCCGAGATCCAAGAAGCTTAAGTTTTTTAGACTTCCAATCTCGGCCGGGATCGTACCAACGATCCGGTTCCCGCTAGCTCTGAACCGAACCAGAGCCGAGGAATTGCCGATCTCCGGTGGGATCTCGCCGGATAAATCGTTGCCCAGCAGCAACAGCTTGCTGAGCCTCGACAGCCGGAAGATACCCTTCGGGATCGGCCCAGTGAGAGCATTCTGCGACAGATCCACCGCCTCCAGATCAGCGCAATTCCCGATCTCAGCCGGAATATTGCCAACTAACTTGTTTTGCCACAAGTACAGCATTCTCAGATTCCTGAGTTGCCCAAGTTCCGGTGGGATGACGCCGGAGAGCTGGTTGTTGTCGAGCTCAAGGTCGGTGAGGTTGCTGCACGACGCCAGCTCGACGGGGATCGAGCCGGAGACCTGGTTCACGCTGAGCTGGAGCTCCTGGAGCATCGTGAGGTTGCCGAGGGCCCTCGGGATCGACCCGGTGAGCGCATTCATCGACAGGTCCACCACCGCCAGCTGCGCACACTTCCCGAGCTCCGCCGGCACCACCCCGACCAAGTTGTTCTGCCATAAGAGCAAATTGGTGAGCTTCTTGTTGTTACCTAGTTGAGGCGGGATGGAGCCAGAGATGGAGTTCTCGTAGAGGTAGATGTCGCTCAGGTTGGCGCAGTTGCCGAGCTCCGGCGGAATTGGGCCGGAGAGGAGCGCAGTGTAGATGGCGAGCGTCTGGAGCTTCTGGAGCTGGCCGAGGGTCGAAGGCAATGGCCCAGACACGCTCGTCTCCGCTAGGCCGAGCATGACGAGGCTCGAGCAATTTCCAATCTCCTGCGGAAGGGGGCCCTGGAGGTTCTTGTTGCCGCCGGCCCGGATCACCTCCAAGTTGGCTAATTGGCCGATGCTAGACGGTATCGGCCCTTCGAGCTGGTTGTCGTATAGAATCAGCGACCGGAGCGACGAGAGGTTCGCAATGGCATCCGGTATCGCACCCACGAGCCGGTTTGAGTTGAGATACAGCCTCTCGAGCCGGCCGGCAGAGCGGCAGAGGCCCTCCGGGATCTCCCCCGTGAGCGCATTGCCGCTCAGGTCGAGGTGGACGAGCCGTGGAAGGTCGGTGGTCAGTCGTTCTGGGATCGGCCCGGAAAGGTTCGTGCCGGACAGCACCAGCTTCTTCAGGGCGGCGAGAGCCGTGAAATTTGTGGGCACACGGCCGAACAAGTCGACGTACTGTAAATTAAGCTCCACGACCACGCCGTTGGCGTCGCACGACACCCCCCACCACCCGCACGGCGTCGACTCCGCCTCATTCCAATCCGACAATGCCTCCAGCGAGCTATTCAACGTCCGCTTCCACGCAAGCAAAGCCCCACCTTGGCCGTCGACAGCGAACACGTCGGCGGCGAGTATAATTAAGGAGAACGCCAGGAAGTGTAGGAAGGAACAGATGGTACTCCTCCATTTGCCTACTATTAGAGTAGCCATTGCTACTCACTGCCAAGCCTCTCACTTGTTAGGTTAGGAGTATGAAGAGTGGGCGAAGGCGGAGCAATGGAGCTAGAAGCAGGTGAGGAATGAGCAAAATCAACATGGCTAGCTGCAATATTAAAACCGATCCCTTATATAGCTTTATATGTGTGACTTCAAAGACCCAGGATCTCCGGGTCCAAGACCAGCCGGGCCATCATGGAGCTGCAGTGAGATGGAATTTGTCCATGGTTTGCTTTGCTTTCTTTATTATACGTTTCTTTTTGCTTGTGTCTGAACTCTGATGAAGAGAGAGAGCGCGCTGCGCTCTGGATTTGGATATAGGGCAGCACTCAGCACTGCCCAGCAGGGTGGAAGAGAGAGAGAGAGAGATGGGCTAGGCCGCTAGAGTGAGGAAAGCGGAGTATTTTATGGGACTTTATGAAATTAAGGTGGGATTTAGGATAAAGGCAGAACGTGGGCTTGGTGTTTTGAAGACACTAGGCAACTTCTAGGAAGGGTTAGCCTTGATGAGATGAGATTAATTAAAAATTAAAAAGAGATGTGTTATGATCCAGATCTAGTCTAATTTGTATAAGTATTAATAGTGGTGACTTATGGATCTAGATTCCACTATTCTACCTCCTTGTCAGTAATGACATCTGCTAAAACTAATACTGTGTCTTATGGACTAGTTTTAACAACATTATATAATAAGGATTTTGGGTCTATCTACACACGGATCCTCTCTCTCTCCTGTCCATTTTCTTTTGCCCAGTTACTTACCGGGGCGTAAAAACATACGTAATCATGACATTGGAATGTAAATTTTTTAAAATATGTGTAGTTTTTTTATAATTTTTTTTTTATTTGATTAGATGAGCCTACCGGCTAACATGAACTACAAAAACCTATTTATCAACGTAATGTCATCCGTCAAGGCCCAATATCACAAAAATCAGAGATGGCTATATTATATGTAAAAGAAATCTCAAATAATATTAAAGCGAGCTTGATTTGTCTTACCTAAGGTGAGATGATGATGATGATACAGGCCAATCAATATTTTTCATGTTTCTTTTAAGGAAAAAGAAGAAGAAATTAGGATAGTTGGAGGAGTTCTATTTTGGCCTTGTATATTTCATTGATTCCACGAAGGTCTTGAGTCTTTCATTAATTAAAACTGGGTTTTGGTAGTTAAAAAGCTGGGATTCCATAAACTAAATTTGGGTTTTCATAAAATAAAATGTGCTCGGTGTGTAAATATACGTGTTGTTTATTCTTGAATTTTGGGGTTTGGTGAATGGTGCGGCGTAGAAGGCGGCATGCTCGTATGAATGTGACATTCATACACAATAATAGGCTCTGTTTCTCACACATCCATATTTAGCACACAGTTTAATGCGCAAATCATTTACCCAACCTCAAAGTTTTAACCCACTAATGTAACCTTTTTACACGTCAAACTCCACCCACCATTTAGATCACCCATTCCTCCATATTATACTAGCTCTCTCTCTCTCTCTCTCTCTGTCACGTGAGTTAGGCGACCAATTGATCCCTTCTCTTGTGATCATGTCTATATATCCATTCCTATGTCTGTATGTATGCATTCCACCCATAAGTCCAGATCTAATGATATGTTACAATACTAATTATTAGTTAACAATGTGGGTGTAGGTATAACTCACGGATTTAACTAAGACACAAGGGGGGGGCTTGCATGGATCAGGGGAGGGTTAGGAGAATCTAGGCACGAGGGATGGGGCGCGTAGGGCACATGGGTGTGAGTGAGTGAGATAAAGAGTGAGCTAGGGTCGGTCGACACATGAGAGAGAGAGAGTGTGTGTGGGTGTTTGAGATCATGGATGGATTAGTTTAAAAAATCTAGCTTTTTATAGGTGCTTATTTGTTTAATGAGAGGGACAGAGATGGTGGAGTGATCATGGAGTAGTTGTATATTGTTAATCTTTAGGTTGTGGAGGGGTTTTGGTATAGTTAATTCTATGAACAGAGTTTTGATTTGTATGGGGCAAAACCATGCATGAGGGAAGACAGCTTTGTAGGCGGAGATTTTTGTCGATGTTCATTCAAGGTGCTGGGAAATTAAGAATAAACAAACCCCACCACCCCCTCACGCTCACACAGTCACGCTCACACAGTCACACTCATCCATCTCTATGGGATATATATATATATATATATATATATATATATATATATATATAGAGTAATTTTCGGGGTAGAACTGATTCCTTAGTTGTTATATAAGGAATCATGATTCTGGCCGTCCGCCATCGGACGGCCAGGATCTATTCGGGGGACTTAAACCCCCACTTCCTCCACTCCCCTCCCCTATCGAACTGGTTCCGAGCCCGAGCTGCTCGATCCCATGCCCTAGGTGGCGGTAGCGCTCTCTCCCGTCGACTCCTCGCCACGCCCCAGCCTCCATCGCCACGCCCCCACCTCCCTCACCACCGACCTCTCCCTCACCACACTCGACCTCGCCCGTCCCCTCGACCTCGCCCGTGCCGGCCTCCCTCGCCCGTCCCCTCACCACACTCAACACCCCCCACCCACTCGTGCCCTAACCAGATCGATGGCCATCCACCTCATCGTCACCATCCCGACGACGCCCACCCACCTCACCTAACGCCACCGCCGTGACCTAGCGCCGCCACCTCTTCGTGCTCAAGTGTCGCCGCCTCTCTCTCTCCCGACGATGCCCACCCACCTCATCGTGACCTAGCGCCAGCACCTCCCTCTCTCTCCCGACAATGCCCACCCACCTCTTCGTGCTCTAGTGCCGCTGCCTCTCTCTCTCTCCCGACGATGCCCACCCACCTCATCATCGGGAGAGAGAGAGAGAGAGGCGGTGGCACTAGAGCACCAAGAGGTGGCGGCGCTAGGTCACGACGAGGTGAGTGGGCATCGTCGGGAGAGAGAGAGGCGGCGACACTTGAGCACGAAGAGGTGGCGGCGCTAGGTCACGGCGGCGGCGTTAGGAGAGGTGGGCGGCCGTCGTCGAGATGGTGACGACGAGGTGGATGGCCATCGATCTGGTTAGGGAACAAGTGGGTGGGGGATGTTGAGTGTGGTGAGGGGACGGGCGAGGGAGGCCGGCGCGGGCGAGGTCGAGGGGACGGGCGAGGTCGAGTGTGGTGAGGGAGAGGTCGGTGGTGAGGGAGGCCGGGCGTGGCGAGGAGTCGGCGGGAGAGAGCGCTACCGCCGCCTAAGGCACGGGATCGAGCGGCTCGGGCTCGGGAACCAGTTCGATAAGGGAGGGGAGGGGAGGAAGTGGGGGTTTAAGTCCCCCGAATAGATCCTGGCCGTCTGGCCGTTCAATGGCATCGGACGGCCAGGATCATGGTTCCTTATATAACAACTAAGGAACCAGTTCTACCCCGAAAATTACTATATATATATATCTATTATTATTAGATGGCCCTCGTGTCATCTGACACTGGTAACCATTCATCCCCACTATCTCTAATTACCCACCCCTATTGTCCCCTCTCTCTACCCTTCTATATGACTCAACTGTCATATGTGAGAAAATACACTAGTCGGATTGTGACTCATAAAACTTAACATGAGAGGGAGGTGTCTGAGAGCAACTAGAACAAAATGGTTTTCATGATCAGTTTCATTTGGGCATGCTTGGTCCAAAGAATCATGATCTGGTGTTTAATTGGAGTAGGACAACTAGATAGGTTGGTCCCGTGTTGATTCTAGTGATTGATCGTGCTATTCAGAGGCCGGATGCGATCACGATCATGATGATTACAAGATACCGACATTTCGAGCTAGAATAGTTCAATAGAATCCGATGCAAGGTGACAAACACACACTGAGCCATGAGTAATGGACTTAGCTGCTGGACTCGGTTAGCTCACTGCTCTTATCTGAATCACGCAAAAGGGTTTTTTTTTTTAAATTTTTATTTTAATTTTTATTTTAATTTTTTATAACTTGATTGGATGTTTATTGTTGCAGATCCAATTAGCATGGATCGTATAAATGTACGGAATTAAATATAGAAGGAAAAAAAAAAAGATAGTATGGTCAGTGGACTACGAACCCTATATACTAACTTACAATAATAGTCTAGTATAATTCAATCAATTCAAAGCGCAGCTGGCTTTGGCGTGATCGCCTCTGTTTTTATCTTGATACGTAGTGGCTTGCAAAGTTAGACCACTATAAGATGGTCCTAAGACCCCAACGATACAATGAAAGGTGATCCATGCTTTGAATATTGTGCTCAAGAACTGGCTTTTATGATCGTCATTCATCTTTTAAGCGAGAGCTTTAATCATGGTGGAGGTTTAAAAAAAAATTAGGGAGAAAAATGATGGATAATGGAGGACCCTAGCTCTTCCCGGGTTTTGAGACTAGTGGTGTGAGCTTTTCCTTATATCCCGCGATTAAAGAGCAAATAAGGAAGCAAAGACATCATACAGTGGTTGTCTTCTCCATAAGTGACTGAAATATATACAGCCTCTTTATATCTTTGCTTCTTTTTATTCATGCTTCCCAACATCACCACTCACCAGTTGTTTCAGCTTTCCTCCTACCTACCTAACTACCTAGCACTGCATTCTTTTCCATTGGGCTAGAGTGATATGCTATGATGTGTTTCTTATGATGCTCCTTTTCTATTATTTTTAAATTACATGATCTTATGTGAAACCATGTACACTGTCATTGTTTGTAGTTGAGTATTTCTCCTTTTATCAAGAATCAACCAAATCCCTTGACGTTAGAGGTGAGCAGAACCGAACCAAACTGAACCAAAAAGAACCCAATCGAACCCGAAGAATCGAACCGAATTAGTTCGGTTCATTCGGTTCGGTTCTTTGGTTCGTTTTGACATGTATGAAAAGTTTGGGTTTCGATTCAGGTTCGATTCTTTAAAAAAAAATTCGGGTCAAAATCGAAAAACCAAACTTTTCTATGCATACGAAAGACGGTTTATTTTTTGAAGTTCGGTTCTTTAACAATTTCGGTTTGGTTCAGTTCGGTTCTTATGTAAGTTCGATTCAGTTTGGTTCTTTAAAAACTGGATTCAAAAAAATTCGGTTCTTTGATTGATCCAGAACCAAATGCCCGCCCCAACTTGACGGAAATGAGCTATAGGTTTTTTCTTCAAAAAAATAAATAAGAAAAAGAGTGATGCGAACCTTTGGCCTCTCGTATTAGAAAATCTTGATTATTCAGATGGTAACCAATCCCACCATGCTCTAAACACTACAATAAACACACACATATATATATAAAATAGAATTCAGGACAAGCAACCAACTCACGGGTATAGAAAATCGTGGTCGTAGAGATTTCCTTGCGAATTAAATTTCTAGAATTTTAAAGCTAAGTAGATGACATCATTATAAAAAAAATGTCGATTTTGATATATTTGAGCTCAAATTGATCAATGTTTTGTTGTAGTAACAAGCATCCACGGGCCCATAGCTCGACCCAATTAGAGATTCTTAGACCCATTAGGAAACGCTTGGGCCCAAAACCGCTCAGTCCTTATGTGGCCCAACTCGAATTCGACCTGATCGCATTGTATGCGGTCGAGCCTGGTTAGTATGTTCCCTTCAGAGGTCGAACCTTTGTGGGTTTGGTTTCGATTTCGCAGCTATCTTTCGAAGCGGGAAGGGGGATTAGGGTTCGTTTGGATCGCCAATGGCTTCCAATCCCAATCTCGACGATGTAATATCTATTCGATTGCCGTCCATTTCCTTAACTCCACGCCTCAAGTGACTCTTGTCGATTTTGCAACTGAGATTTCCTTGTTTGACCTACTTTGGATCTTTTTTTGGTCCTAGGTCGATGATTTTGGAGGAGATTATACTGGGACTCGCCCCCCCGGCAGTAAAAATTCAGGTTTTCGTTCACTTTCTCGTTCTTTGATTTTGTGGATTATTTGGTCGGGTGCACGGAAGATCGCCATAGGCATTCCTTTGTTGTTTTTAACAAGAAGTTGTCTTTTTCGTTTCATTTGAAGGTGCGAAGAGAAGTTTTGGAGATCTCGATGAAGAAGAGGATGATGTGTTTGGCTCCAAGAAGGTAATGCATGATTTTGGTTTCTGTTATTCTTGAATGGTTTCGTGTAGAGGTATGTGCCTGAGGGTATTATAATAACATGCAGCGGCATAACCTCTTTGTTGGGATTGCGAAACAAGTCCAGCAAAGTTTTGTGAAAGCTATAAATGAGAATGGAAGTTCTATGTGGCAGTGATTCGGTACAAAAGAGCTATGTATGACACTAGCCCAAGTCTAGATGGAGAGATGTGGTCACTGGATTGATAGTTTCTACGTGCTAATAGATTCATTTGTATTTTGAAAAGTTATTTGATCAAAAGATTATCTCTTGGTTGTTGTGAAATATGAGATTGCTTTTGTTGAGTGCCAAGAAGATCTCCATCTAGATAATATTATTTGTGGACATTCCTATGTGCAAGTGGTCTTGCATGTGATTGATAGTTCAGTATAAGAGAAACAGCCGAGACTCTTTTCTGGCCAAAAGCATTGTCAGAGTGCTAGCAAGAGACATCAACCAACATATAAGCATAAGTTACGTCATGCCACAAAGACACATGATAGGCATCATCAAGGATTACATAGAACTGGCGATTCATTTTGTGTGACAATATGTACGCACAGGATAGGCATCATCATGATGAGACGTAAACTGCACCTGAAAGCAGATATACCATGAACCACCTCAAATGCATTCAAAATAAGCTTCATGTCTTTTAGGTTTAGTTGTTTGGGTTCTTTTTTTGAACAATCAAGGCTGGTCTAATTCTTTGGCATACTCAGATGAAGATGGAGGCTAATTGATTTTAAATTGGCGTGATCTACATATGTAATGTAACAATCACTTATGAAGAAAAGATGTCAAACTCTAGCAAACGGCCAGGAAAGTGTTGCTATGCTAAAGTCATGTAGTAGACTGTGATTAAAAGGTAAGAAATAGACTGTAAAAATCACTCTAGAAGTAAATATGGCATGCAAATTTACTGCATAGATTGCAGCACTGCAAGTGTTATTTAGGATTAGATGTACAAGCTAGCTAAGGGGAAGATGACAATAGTTTTTCATGAAGTCATGACGACAAGTTGCTTCTGTTATAAGTGATTTTGTCTGCAGAACTGTATTCTGGACGATATAAGTCCATTTTGAGATAATATTATGGTGTGATTATTCTAGTCATACCTTTTCTTGCTCAGCTAAATCAACTGTGGGACTTGTAAGTTTGAAATCAACGTTGTAGATCCTATTGTACAGCACTAAACTAGTGAGACAATACTAAGTCATGCACTTTGAGAGCATACTTCCTTTAATTGGAGAGCTCAAACTGTTTGGCTCCTATTGCAAATATATTTGTCTATGCATGCATACATGCAAGCAGTAGATATGTATATGCATAAGAACATTTGCAAACTTTTGAAACATTGTGGGATCACTAGTTCTTTCTTTTTGATGAAGGGAAAATCAAAGGCCGAAGAAAGTGGGCCTGGTGCAGCAACAGGGATGATTTTATCTCTTCGTGAAAGGTGTTTCAGGCCTCAATAACTATTTATCCATTTCCTCCCAGCAATTTTCTTGGTCATTACTGTAAATATTTTGTGATGGTACTGAAGTTTAGTTCTCATCTTCTTTATTTTTCAGTCTACAGAACTGTAAAGACAATCTTGAAACATGTCAGGTATTGCTGTTGTTTCTCATAATTAAGTGATGCTATTTTCTTTACTAAGTTCCGCTGCTGCTGCTTTTTTTCTATTTTAAATTATATATTGTCTCGAACATGCTGTTGGAACTGATTTTTAGTGGACATTTTATATTTTGAACTTAGATAGTGAAATCTTGCGATCTCTATTATTCAAGTCATAATGTAGACAACCTTGGAATTTGCTTGCATATGCAGTTGTGCCGAGGTATACATTTAAGTTTTAACATGTTTCACTTTGTCTGTTCTTTGATATGTATACACCACTGGTTTGGTTTGGTTGATTTGGATATGTCAAACTCAATCTACTTTACCTTCAGTTTGGACCTACCACCTGAAAAGGATAATCAAAATATTTCTAGAATCGGAGCACTGATCATATCTCCTTATGCGGACAAAGTTGATGCCAACCATGCTGTAGACGCCTTTGATCTTTATGACAAGAATCTCTAGATGATTGAGTAGGATGAATTGACCTTTAATCTTCGTGCTACTGCATTAGCTAGTCGAGAAGCTTCTTAGAAGTTATTTGAGTGAAGGTAGGTTTCATGGTATTTAAATATAATTAAGGTGATTGTAGCAATGTTGGAGACAAATGAATGATGATTGCAGCAGCCTGAGGCATTTTTTTGTTGTAAGGCACTTCTTTGAATAAGAGAGGAGCAAATAGATGAGAAGGAAACGCTGATATGCAAGGATGGTTAATTTTTCTGCAGCATAAGAAGTTGATCTCAGACATAACCTAGTAGAAAGTTATGATACTAAAAGAATGAGCTTGTAGTCTGTTGAATGAGGTGATTGCAATGATATAAGATAATGAGTCAAAAGAAATTTCTAGGCTTGCTAATAAAAATTAGTACTCATATCCATTTAGAAATGGCTGCAATGATACTCCCAAAGATCAAGCATCCTCTTTGAAGTTAAATTAAAACTGAGGATTTAATTCATAATCAGAAAGTAGTTTAACCAAGACGGACCACTTTAGGAAGAGCTGGAGCATATAATGGAAATTCTTTTAAACAATTTTAACAGAGGTTTGAAGAGATCAGTTCGACTGGTCCAAGATTTGATGCAGTTCTAGAGAAGATGACTTAATCATCTGGAATGATGAAAAAGGAGAAGGCCTCCTGACACATCTGGGTGCTCCAAAACAAAAGAGAAGGCAAAGCAACACTCTAAAGGGTCTAACATTCTGAAAATAGGCAGGATATTCGATAGTTAATTTGAGTTCTAACTCATAAGAAGCTGTTCGCCCAGCTTTTGTTCTTGATTCCCTTTGTTCTTGTTGTACATGTTTTAAGCCTCTCAAACCCCTTCTCCATCCTTCTTAGTCTTCTTTAACATTCTTCTTGTAAGTATCTGGGGTCTCCCTGATCCCCCCTTTCACCATTTTTTGTCTTCTTTAACTGTTAGGCATCTTATTGATACCAATGATCCAACAAAAGATGGTCTGCTGCGAATGCCTAAAATGCACAAACTGGCCTCACGTGCAATCTTAAGCATATTTTCTTGAATTTACTGGTTTGCAAACAATCTTAAGCATATGTTCTATGGTGGTTTTCCGCCTTTATGTTTGTATGATATACAGCACAGTGCTAGTGCAATATTAATCAATAAGTTTTATTGCTGTACAGAGGGTATTAATAAAGCTCAATACTTTTTTTTTGAGATATTTTATATAATATAATTTTTCTTCTATGCGGAGTAATTTCCAACATTCTTCGTTTGTGGACTGCATTTTTTATTGTTAGTTAAATGGTGGCATTTGTTTCAGACAGAGCTAGAAGCAACAAAGGCAGAGATTCTAAAGTGGCACTCTGCATTCCAGAATGTACCAGTTACACCTGCAGGCACGTCTCCTGGTTCGTTTTCTTCATTACTAAGCTTATTCCTCTTATCTTGTTGTTGAGAATACAGTGATTCTAGTTTGATTTGCTTTGGCCGACAGATGCTATATCTTCAGTGATCTGCATTTTTCCTTCCCCATTTTGATCTTTTTTGAGATTATATTTTTCTGTTTCTGCTCTATGCAGAACCTGGTCTAGTCGTAACATATCTTCAGAACTTGAAGTCTTCTGAGGATTCTCTGAAGGAACAGGTTTATTTCATGTCTTTCCTGAACATGCAACTCCGGGGGACATGCATAAGGTAGAAGACTAACTGATATGTGAACTGTTGCTTGCCAGCTTGAGAAAGCAAAGAAAAGGGAAGCTGCATTTATAGTAACTTTCGCTAAAAAAGAACAAGAAATTGCGGACCTGAAGGTATTTATATCTTCTTTTAATGCCTTTGCAGCAACGGAGTAATTTGTCAGTTGGCTGAACTTTTACTTCAGAACAACTCATTGTTGGTTGATTCAGGCTCTTAGCTTTCTGTAAAGTGTCTATTACAATAGCCATCCTGGGTCTGTATCTCACCTATTCCTGGTTGCTTATGAATAGCTTGCCTCAGCGCATGTCAAGCCATATATAAAGAAAGAAATGGTGATTAATTTGTAATTTGAACTTGATGATGGTAGTTAGTCTACAGGCTTTTTCATAAGCTCTTCAGCAATAGCAGTAAGTCTGCGTGGGTTTGTGAGTTCTTTTGATTATGTACCTTGAGGTGGTGAAAAGAATATCACTCAGGGCATGATCATGCATGTCCTCTGGTGGAACTCTGCTTCTTCTTTACTAGTGCATCACTGCCGTGTTTTTTTGTGCTATCGCTTCAACTATAGAATACTTTTTGAATCTGTAGGCCCTTCGAAATGATTATCTGAAATGTTTAGTTTTCCCGAGTTTTACAATAAGAGTCCCAGAAAGAATGCTTATTTGTTCCTGAATGGATCTGTTAACCTTTCAGGCCTTTGATTCTTGTTGTTCAAAACCTTGGATTAGTTGTTTATATCTGTAGCTTGGCCTGGTTTTAGGGAATAAGTTTCTGCCCTCTTTCAAATGGGTAGTTGTTATTCCTTTTTGTGCAACGGTACATTTCTACTGGTCTTTTGGAAATATATGGTTTTATTCTCAAAAAACATGTTCTGTAGCTCAGGTAGCAATAATTCCATGAACTAAGAACATGTTGCATTATACTTGTTTTCAACTGCAATCTCTCTTAGCAAAGATAATTTGTCGACGTGCACTATTTGGCTTATACATAGTTGAATCGTTTCAATGTTGTTCGATGGAGCTCTTATTTATTGCCAGTAAGCACAATTTTTGTTTTTTGTTGTTTGATTGTTCCATTTGGATAATCTGTGAAAAAGGATACGTGAAAACCAGTGCAAGTTATTTAAAGCCAACTGCCATACAATTGGTGAAGGTCAAAGACTTGCTTCATGTTGGAGGCATTAATACGCTTTAGTGGTAATCACTTAGGGTGATAGATTGAAAGCTTAATTTAAACTTTTAGATGGTTGAAGTGCCATCTATCATCCTAAACACTTGAAAGAAAATAGACATTTTGCCATATTTTTCGTTTAGAGGCATTCGTCCTCTTCTGGTTGGCCAAGATTAGTTCCATTTAGTCCTTGTTCTTGAACTACAGGTTAGTTGTCAATTGACTTGTTTTTGTTTGTTAGCCCTCTCAGTAGAGAACAAGAAAAATAGGGATCGGTTTCAACCTTGCTTCTAGTGATAAGGCTAGCCTTTTGACTTATAGGACGCTTAGACTCAGCTCACAAAGCAAGTGCGCCATAATTTGTGGATTTCTTCATTCTTATCTAGTTTCCTGATCAAATAAAATTTTCCATATTTTCATACTCTATGGTATATTGAGCTGATTAGCTGAATTTTGTCTGTCTATTAGTCTGCAGTCCGGGATCTAAGAACACAGTTGAGGCCACGATCAATGCAGGTATAACAACATCAATTCTGCTTTATGTGCTGCTGAAGTTTCTTTGCTTTTACCTATTTATCAAACAGCCTATGCTTGCCCGTGTGAAATATACTTAAGAGTTTCTTTTACTCATCAATGTTTAAGCTCCACACTACAGAATCTTTTGCGGTATTGCAGCTCCTAATCGGATTATTGTGTCCAGTTTTTATTTTTAAATTACCAAAATGCTTGCTAGGATGTTAACCATCTTACAATTTTTGCATCTACCAACCTATGCTTAAGGAGGCAATCGTGGATGATGAAGACCTTTAAATATTACTTAGCATGGTTCTGGTGCATCATGAAATCTTTGGAGTTATTATACGGGGATGAAGCTATTGATCAGCATGCAAGTCCTAATTCCATCTTGATGACACAATATACTAGAGGTCGTTTTCTTTCATGAAGGCCAGTAAGATTTGCATACCTAAGCCATCACAAGCTAACTTTTTCTTATCTAGTTATTCTGTCCTGACGAGACGTGCTAATTAAGGGGACACTACAATACAAAAGAGTACTAAGTCACCTTCTGTAAAATATGTAAAGATTAGCCCATTGAGCACGTATTGGCCATTCTGTAAAACCCTGCAATCATTATTTATCCTTTTTCAACAAGTTTATTGCAATGCTTGCAGCCTCTTTTGATGGATGAATTAGGGATGAAAACTGAAATGAATGCAAGAAAAGGTGATTAAATCAAGGCGAGGGTTAAATAATCAAGGAAAACAATTTGGTCCTATGAGAATGGAAAAGGGGAACAATACAAGAAACCATTTCTAACCTTCAATGCTTAAAAGTCTATTGTTTTTAGCCTTTTCTTCCCTGGATTGGTTAGATCCTTAGAAATGTTTTGATATTGATGTCAGAGAGAGGGGAGGAAAGTAAAGGGATGGTTTTCTTGGAGGTTTCTCTTAAGACTCTCATAAGGTGTCATCTCCTTTGTGGATCTTTTTTATGTTGCATGAGTAGATCAGAAAGGCTACCTATTGATTAATCTATAGATGATGTTATGTTCTTTCCTTGTTTTGTAACGCTAATATTTCTTTTACAAGTCGTGTTTTCTCGCTGATCTATTGACTCAGTTCTCGGAACTATGTTTTTTTATTTTCTGATGCTTTTGATTAGATTGTTTTTCATAGTAGTAAGAGGGTACCTGTCCTTATTATTCATTAGCTTCTGAGTCAGTATAGGTGTTAGATTTGGTGCATTCCCTCTACCAGATGTCTTAATGCATTTTCTACTGACTTCTCAGACAAGGAGGTTGTTACTTGATCCAGCCATACATGAAGAGTTCACACGTCTAAAGGTGCTGCTTGTTTTTCTGGTCTTTGTGAACAAAATATTTTGTTGCGAAAAAGTTCAGCTGATCATATTATTTTCTCCCTATCTTCCTCTTCTCTTGGCGTTTATGAAATGCTTCGATAATCCAAATATCGAGAAGTTATGGTAGATAATTCTCATTTTATGTTGGGTTTTCTAACAGAAATTAAACTAGCAGATGAAATGTAGTTAGTGATTTCTTTTAAATGTTCCAGAATTTGGTCGAGGAAAAAGAGAAGAAAGTAAAAGAGTTGGAAGACAATGTCAATGCCATGAATTTCACTGCATCAAGCAGACTTGGAAAAATGTTAATGGCCAAGTGCAGAACGTTGCAGGAGGAAAATGAGGAAATTGGGGCCATGGCTTCTGAAGGGAAGGTAAAAGGCACCAAGTCTTTATCCTTATCAGAATCATGTTTAACAGGCTAGATGAAGTGATGGAATTTGACTTTCAGCTTTACAGAGTAGTTTAACTTGTACTGGTGAGTATTGGCTCCTTTATTGTTATTGAACCTCATGAACATTTTGTGCTAAAGGGTAGCTGATTGATGGAGGCAATCTGTTTCTCAAAAGGCTTGGAGATTCTTCTAACGATTGTTTATGCTATTATTATCTAGCTCAATCATTGCTTGTCTACCTTATTCACTTCCAAAAAAAAAGGCTTATGAGTAAACAGTTCTATCCTCTTTTTTCACCTATTTAGTCTTATACACAGGCATCACCACATATACTTGCACTGCTGGTTTAACATAGATGCGATTACAACTAACAGAAAATAATGTATTGGCCTCTGAAACTCATTAACTTCTTAAAAAGTTACTATTGTTTGCCAAAAACATCCCAGAACCATATGCACAAGGTCTAAGCTGTATAAATACATGATATTTTAGGTTTTCAATTCATTGTAAAACCATAAATTATTCTAGGATTTTGTGTGGATGCTAACCTATTGCATGTTTCTGGATTTGTAGATTCACGAGTTGGGTATGAAAATTGCTGTGCTGAAATCTCAGAATACTGAGCTCAGAAATCAGTTTGGTGGTAACGTTTTTCTCTTACCTTCTACTTCAAGTTGCTTTTAGCTAGGTTGTTTACTTGTTAGATTTTTATCTCAAGAAAGATCAAATTAAAGAGGTAGGTTGCAGCTTGTTTGTATTGTCCTAATATACTTTAGATTTTCCTTTGAAATTAATTTCTTAATTTCCCTTACTAGAAGTTCTGACATTTCCATATCTGTTAGAAAAGAAAGCATTCTTTTACTATCTTGCGTCTTTGTGTATCTCGTCATCTATTCGTGCTTGTTTTACCGAAATGCTTTTCATTTTTGTTTTCTCCTTGTTATGCTTGTAGTATTTGGGATACACAAATTTGGGTTGTTACTGCATTTATGAACGTAATATTTAGCTCTATCTCATGCTCATATCTGGTCATATGATATACTTCTTTTGCCAAATTGTTTCTTTATGTTTAGACGTAGTAGCTGGATACACTTCAGATAATTGGCATGAAATCCTCCGTTTTAGGCATGTTCATGCACTTATTACACCAGACTAGCTTTAGCTATAGGAGTTAAAGTGGCCTTTATTTATGAAGATTCCTTTTGACTTTACTCATTTTTCTGCATGCAGAACTATATAAACACATGGATGGACTAACAAATGATGTGGAGAGATCAAATGAAATGGTATGCTCTGGTCTCTAGCAAATATTATTTTATAGTGATTATCATGACTTCTGAAGGAGGTATAGTGGACTCTGCGAAGCACAGTTACCCTTTTTACCATGAATACCAGAATGTAGCATTCTGTGTATTTTACCTGTGAATTCAAGGGGTTTGGTACTTGATGCACTAAGGACTTGGATGAAGAGATATTTTAAGCACTACTTCACTGACCCGGCCAAAAGGAAATAGCCATGAGTGTCTAAATGTTTGTTTCTCTCTCTTTGCAGTGAGCATTGTTTTCCACCAACCACTCTGTGCAATCCTGCTAATAGGATGTTTGTTGATTTGCATCAATTAGGCGTCTCATGCTAATAAGATTGTATGGATTATGTGATTCTGCTCCTTAATGCAATTGCTTAAAGCAAGAAAACAAGCTAATAGTTGACCTTCATGCCCAAGAGAAAATAGAAGAAATTGAGGGAAAAGTTGGATAATTCTGTGTTAATGGTAAGTTATTATAACTCAAAGAGTATCATCAGGCAGTCCTTAAATTCCAATAAATGACCAGTGGCCTCCAAATCACCGATGATATTGATAGCATGCATTCCTCCTAACAGCACAATCTTCAATAGTACACCCTAGAGGACCGTCTTCCCACCTAAATCTAGCACCTAGCTCTAATCACCTTTTTTTACTTGTTTAATCAGCTTATGCTTTAATCAGCACATAATCATGAGTGTATGGTATGTTGGCCCATCTTTGGCATTATAGAGTGATAAAGAGTTAGAGGATTTCAAGCCAGCAAAATCAAAATCAGCTCCAACAGCAGATCCTCCTTAACAGCTTTTTGTAATTCAAAAGTTTGTTTTTCCTTATAACTGAATTGTTTATAAATATGGAAACATGTACCACATGAAGAAGGAGGTATTAGCCCAAATTGTTTTCTTTCATGGATCCTGAGTACGTGGGGGCATTTGCCTCCTAAGCATGGATAATAGGCTCAACTAATAAAAAAAGAACATAATCGTGAGGGTGAGAGGGGACCAATAATCACACCTTAGGTTTTATTCTGCAAGTTGAACTGCTATAATTTTTCCTAGTCCAATGTGATGTCATTGTGCGCGCGCATGTATCCAAAAAATTGTTATGCTAAGTGGGATTTTTTTTCCCCCTGGAATTTCAGGTGTTGATTCTGCAAGAGAAACTAGAAGCGAAGGACATTGAGCTAAGAAAGCTAAAGGAAATGTTAACCCAGAAAGAACAACCTGAGGAACCCAATGAAGAAACTGACGAGAAGAAATCAGCAGAGGAAGTGAATTTTGTGGAAGTAGTATCTTAAAAAACTTCTCTGACATGGATGCATCTAGTGCTGAGGTGTACTTATCATCTTAATTACAGACCATTCTTTCATTTAGTTTTATCCAAGAGCTCTTTAAAGTTTCATTGGGTATGTATCTTTAACCGAAATGAGTTTCACTCAAATCCATTAAGGGTCTTTTGTCAAACTGTAAGCTTGTAAGTTATCTCAATTCTGCTTTACTCGTCTGATAGTCTCTTGGAAGAGTACACAGATTTATGAGTGCCAAAACCCCTTTTGCTGTAAAATTTGTAGCCTTTGTTGACGGCAATTTGTTTGCCGTAATGTCGTAATGATGTCGTATTGTGGAACTGCTGATCAGGAGCTTTGGTATTCTACTGCTTTGGTTACGACAATATTTAAGTCCGTTGCGGAAGGTTGTAGTTTTTTTTCTCCCAGCTTCCTCTAGGCGCTCGGCAACGAAATCGATTGCTTTTAGCGACAGCTGTAGTCAGGTGTCGTTAAAAGGTACAGCTTGTTAACGGCGGTCGAAGAGAAGCCGTCGTTGAAGGTTGAAGCCTTTAGCGGCGGCACGGCTTATCATCGTCCGTCAATGTAGGCTTTTAACGACGGGCTGTCTAGCGTTTTAGCGATGGTGAAATTCCAAGCCGTCGTTAAAAGTTGAAGCGTTTAGCAGCGTTCTTTTAACGACGGGTTGTTTAGCTTAGCTCTTTAGCGACTGTCGCTAAAGGTTGAAGCTTTTAGCGGCGACAGGGATTGTTATTGCCCGTCAATGTAGGCTTTTAAATACGAGTTATCAATCGTTCTAGCGACGGCCAAATCTAAACCGTCGCTAAAGGTTGAAGCGTTTAGCAGAGGCATGGATTGCCACCGCCTGTCAATGTAGAATTTCAACGACGAGTTGCCTACCATTTAAGTGACGGCAAGTTTCAAGCCGTCCCTAAAGTGCTGAAGCTTACGGCAACGACATGCATCACCGATGTTGAGGCAGCTTGTGACTTTTAATGACAACTGGCATGAGTAACTATCCACTCTCACTACCCTCTTAATCACCCACCTTCATCGACCCCTCTTACCATCTCTATGACTCAGATGTCACGTGTTCTCATCTCTCTATAAATTATCACATGTGAGAAAATACATAAGTCAAATTATGACTCGTAAAATCTTTTATATATATATATATATCCATCCCACGGATCCCACGGCGTCAAACATCCCCAAAAAATCTGATATAGTAAGCTATGTTGTTGAAGTTGCGTATCAGAAACTCCATTAAGGCAGGGCTTTTATGAATTGCAATGAACATAAACCTACGACTCCCTTGAGCGATTCAAACTGCAATGACTCAGAAAAAACTCGAGCAATTTAACGTGACTGCTCTGAGGCATAAGGCTTTGTTCTATCTGCAATTGAGAGAAGTAAATGGGTGTTTGATAGCCAAAGTAAAGATGAAAATGTTTGCAGCAGCAAGATCTGATGTCGTAGCACAAAAGCTTCTGATCCTCTGAGGGATGGCACTGTATTTGAAGAGTTAAGCTGAAGGCAAGAATCTACGATTAAGTGCATTGGAGATGAGCTGCTTCAATTTGAATCAGATGCAAGCATCCCATGCTGCTTGAAGAATTCCCGGAAGCCATATGTACTTAGATCGTAATTAAACTGCAATGTCAGCACAAAAAAAAAATCTGACATCACACAGCAGTAAGAAATCATCCTTATGGTTCTAATCTAAACAAGACTTTTCCGTCAATGACCAGTGCCCACTATCATGTTATCTCCCAACCACGAGGAGATAGGCTACAGATAGGACCTTATTTGTAGAAATCGTCTATGTGAATGTAGATACACCTTCTAAGTTCCATGTTGATTCTGAAAGGCAGTAAGCCAAGTGAATCAATGAATCAAAGGCTGATCCCAACCAAAAAATATGCAAAAATTCTACCTGTAAAAAAGTAAAAACCCAAACCTAATGAGCTATCTAGATGTGATCGAGTCCTGAAAGGCTCAGTAAATATCCTGAGTACATTTTCTAATGGATAATTGCCAAAAATGCAACATAGTAGACAATCTTGACTAGCATAACAGAGAAAATGGTAAAGATGAATATAGAGAAATCACTAGTGTCAACGAGGTCAAAGAAGTGAAATATTTTCAGTGACACCTACAATGGTTTAAAACTAGTAAACCATATAGCACATGCATTTTATATAGTCCTTCACACAATTCAAATAAAATCAACAAAATCCTTTTTGCAGAGAGTAGAAATAGATTGAAAAAGACTTGATATATTCACAAAGTGAAGAAGAAAGCATGAAACTTACAGGCAAGACCTTCACCGAGTATCTTGTTATGCTAGGATCAACAACTTTTCCTGGGTTAGCTGCCTGAACCAAGGGAATATACAAAAGAAGAAAATGAATTCAAGGTATGATTACCATTAAATCGAATGGCACCATTAAACAAACAAAAAAAGCATACAACAGAGTACACATGAAGAAAAATGCTTGAAAATAGAGCCCCATAAACTCAATGTTAAGAAAAAATTAAGAAAATTGGTCAATATATAAAACATCACGGGTATCAATTTTTTCTCCATTTGATGCTAAACACGTTTAATAAGGTCTGAGCACTTCCATAGGAGTTGTCCTAAAGCTAAACGTCATAAAAAAGATTCAGTACTACTGAAGGCTTCATATATCAAGACCAGCGACTCCTGTTCAGCCAAAGCAACATGGAATTTCTCTTTTGTTGCGCCGGGGTGGGGGGTTGTTATTTACTGAAGGATCCTAATTCCAACAGATTGAACTAATTTCTCATTTTTTTCCCCTAAAGAAAGTGGAAGGAAATGATCTAACCAGCTTAGTATAGAAAATAGGCAAAACAATTTCGAAATAATGTTCCGCACTGGATAATTTGTGAAATATTTTAGTATAAGCAAAAGATAGGTCAAAGCTGAAAAGCAAATAATATTGAGATCGATTATCACATGGTCCCATTTTAAGAAAAAGTAACAAGATTGCTATAGACTCAGCTTGTTGCACTTACTTAAGTGGAGATGAAGGCCAATTTTCTTTAGATTACTATGATGTCAATATTCAGGAGACATGTTTTGGAACCGCGAATAAATCTCATTGCCATAGCCAACAAAATATTTGTAAATCAAGGCAAACATAATTTACCTGCTCAGGGCTGTGAAATATTTCAATGAATGGATATTCTTTCTTTTGTCTTGTCACACAGAATCCAGGATATTTGGGACATTCTACCTGGATGCATTATGTAAACTCTCAGCTAATTTAAATCAGCAGTCTGATCATAAAAGGCACCAAAATAATCCACTGAAATTACAGGTGAACGAAACACAGTAAAACTTGGTAAGATGAAATGACTAGAAAACAAAAGAACTCGCAGCAAAATAAGAAGAGAACCTAACCGTATGGACAAAAATTGTATGCAGTAATATCATCATAATCAACATAATTTGGTCCCTTTGCCAACAAAGTAAGGTCGGTATGGAGCACAGTTTTCAGTCAAAGAAGGCTCCAAACATTCTATGACTTCTCATCTCTCGCATATCAACAGTTTATATGTTGGAGCTAGTCTCTTAACAAAGTGAAACTTGTGCGAGGAAGCCGAAGAGATGGCAAATCCTGCAAAGTGCATGGCCATAAACATGTCGGAAGAATAGTATTTTCAGCCCACGGCTTAAACCTCATGCAACAGATCAAACTTTGCCTTAATAGCATTCATTGAGTCATGAAAAGATGCTCGATTCTCCACCTAAAGCTTTTGGATTCCTGGTCCCAGTATTGTCTTTTTATATGCTTGTTTAGGCAAAGGTGGCTACTACTGGAAACTCTCTGACATAGTACAATCACAGTTCCTGGTAGATTCGATATACTAATGTACTATGGATCTATAACGTCTACAAGTGAATCATTGTCTACACAATGGCAGCATAGGGAATAATTTATAGCATGCTAACAAACATTATAGTTACCAAATATATGCAAAATAACCAACCTCTACAAATAAGCTATCCTCCTCCTACATCCCACTCGTAACACCCAAAGCCAAAACAATAGGGACCCTGTTACTGAACAATTTTAAGATGACCGTATATAAAAAATTTGTGGAATTTTCACTGCCCAACCAAACTTGATGAAGGTCTACAGAAGTTAACATGCATGTTCTGCTGTCAGATGATTGCAAACAATTGATAATGGTCGGGAGATGATAATGAATAAGGGAGCACTAGCAGCAAAGCAACTTTATTCATCTATATCACGGCATAAGAGACGGAAAAAATATTTCATCTGGACGAGAAAGATAAAATCAAACGAGGGAAAAAGTCGTACACGGACGAACTTTATATGTGGATGAAACTTGGCGGCGGCTTCCTCCATTACGTTATCCAGATGCATAGTGTATGCAGACCTGCATCAAAAACATCCCAATGCATACTTACAAATCATATTACACTACATAAAACAAGAAAAAAATCATGATTCATACATCCAGTTTGTAATAAGTCATGCCCATGATCAATTCCAAAACCCATCTTTTTCCCGTTTTGGGTTTTTTGATTACGAATTGGGACAAATAAGGGCATATGTCCATTATATAGCGGCCAGTGTCGTTCTTGCAGGCAAACTCACTTGATAGTGAACGCCACAGCCACAGGGCGGCCTTCATGCAGGAGCTCAACGAACTGGCGCTCCGAGCTGAAATGCACCACTCTCGAAGGTCCCAAATCCTTCGGATAACCAACGTAATACCTACAAAACCCCTCAAGATTTATAGAAGCATACAATGAACCATCGATTGCAATAAGATCGAGCAAAGAAAGAATTGGGGCTAGGTATAGAAGGGCGTCGAATTGACTTACTTGCTTGTGGATCGAAGGTGGGAGATCATACGATCGAGAAACGAAGCATCCGCCATAGCTGCGGGGACGGCGCCGTCGAATAGGATGATCGCCGACGATGGGGGGCGGCGGATTCGATGAGCTAGAGAGAGATGCCTCGAGATCGGCACGACTAGGAACACGTCGGACTGCATAATAGGAGTTAAATCCGGGTCGGATGCTACACGATTCTGGACACGGATCCAACAAGATTCGTGACCCTATAGGCAAACAGCGACAAACCAACATACGATAGTCTTTTATCATATGCCAAATCGTAGCGTGTAGTTTCAAACTTTTCCGATCTAATACCTTGAATTTAAAAAATTATAAAAAAATTCCTTGGAGTTACATACTTATTATTTAGTCCCGTCGTCTGACACCATTACTTTAACTTTACCTACAAACCGGTCATGCGCTCAATTTTAACTGATTTTCATAAATTTTGATTGATTTTTATTTAGTTTGCTTACGGTGGTTTGCTAAGAGAGACCGGTACACGATGGTGGCGCGAGGGACGGTGGCGTTGGTAAAGCATGGCGGCGCGTGAAACAACATGGGGGCTGGGAGCAGCAAGGCTGAGACAAGGCGGTATGGTGAGGTGGATCGAGGGGGCGTCCTAAGGCATAATGCACCGGTTAACCAACTGTTGGCCTCGCCGGACCTATCCCACCGAACACCCTCGGCTGCCTCATCACTCTCTGAGTCCTGTCCCTCCGCTCCAACCTCCTCTTCGGAGAGCTCCCCTCCGACTTTTCCAACCTCTCCATGAAAGAGGCGTGAAGAGTAGCACAAGACTTCCTCGAGGGAAAAAGTTTTCCTTCCTCGCCGCCTCAACTTCCCAGTCACCCTAGCCACCTGAAGACTTCCTCGAGGCCCAACGACCTCTTCCCAATGATCCTTCGGCGACACCGACTTCTCTATGGCCGCCCGTTTTCCTTCCTTCAAAGTCCACCGCCACCACCACCTTAGATCCACCGCCTCCGGCACCGGAACCATCGATCAGACCCGGTGTCAATCTTGACCTCTCTAGAGTCGGAACTAAAATGAACTTTTTTATAATCCGTCTGAACTAAAATATACTTTTTCGTAATTTTTTAAAGTTGATGATACTAGATTATAAAAACTTGAAACTACATGATATTAAAGTGTAAATTTACTTTTATTTTATTTAATTTTAAATTCACTTATTTATCAAATTTACAAGATAATTTTTTTTTTGTTTACAAAACAAACCTCTATATATATATATACACTAGTAAGTGCCCCTGTCATATAACAGGGTAACCACCCTCTCTTCCCAACTCCCTTAATAACTCCTCAATAACCCCCACTAACTTCCTTCCCTCCCCTACTATCCCCCTCCACATAGGCTCCACGTAGAACAACAGGTTTGTTAAGTTATAACCATCTCTCCATATAAGTATTGATACAGGTGGAAGTGTATATACCCCTCTATCTCTGAGATCCCTGTACATCTGATAAGGCCAATCATCATCTCTCTCTTGGTAACAAGTACTTCATACTACCAGCTATTTGACTTCAGATGCCAACACGAATCACAAAGCTGAGCGTCAAATGTTGATCCATCCTTGTTCCAGCTGACGTGATGCCGAGGATGATGAAGCACAAGGATAGATGACGAATGAAGCTTCATCCAATGTGCTTATTTCCAGAGAGAAGAGGATGAGTGCCAGTGATAAGCTTGACTCCGGTAGAATCAACCTCAAAAAACATACTTGTAGCAAGAGAACAGTGGTTGAAGGTCGAAAGTATACTCCTTTGACTGAGACCAAGGGCATGCAGCAGTTTCCTCTGATCTGATGCTCATAGACATAATTTAGGTACCTGGACGAGCATGGTTCCAACCCAAGCCTGCATAACCTTTGTTGCCGGTAACTTGTAAGGGTTCCAAGATGCCTTTGTTGGTGCTTCCAAGAGCTTCTCCCTGAAGAAAAAAAAGGAACAGCTTGTTAGTGCAACAAAGAACGATATGAAGTTTCAATTAAAAAAATCTAGCTGAAAAAGAATAAGACATTGGTTTAGAGACTTCAAATTAAAGTGCAATGAGACTATTATAACCATACCCACTGTGTCAATTGTGCAGGGTTTCATACTAGTTTGTTGTTAGAGAAACAATTGGGCCTTTTTTCCAATCCACTTTCTGAGCTCCCAAAAAATAAAAGAACAAATCGAAGAGGGTAGAATTCGCACATAGGCACAAAAGGATTTGCAACAGGTGGACGAATAGCTATTTACATGAGACATGCAAAGAAGAGTCATGTGACAAATGAAATTGAATAACAGCCTGAAAACTGACAACCCCCTTGCAGGTAATCTACCTTACAGTTTTCTATCAAACAACATTTGCATCACTAGCTTATGTCACTAACTCCCTGTGATTGGCTTAGCGCAGCTGAAAATTGACATGTGGGCAAAAAGTGCATCGAATGAACTAAATGCATGGCCAACAAGGGCAGTCCACATAGGTGAACGAAGTCACATAAGCATTACTGTTGCTCTTAACCTTTGCTTCAGGTGCTAGTTCAGATTGCTTGTGTCATTGTTGCATTCATATCAGGAATTTTAAAACTTCTTCAAAAGACAAGGTATTGTTTAAAAAATAAAAAAGATATGAATTATAATTTAAAAGATAATTGCTATACATCCTTGTCCCAGAGTTTAAACTTTAAACAATTGGATAACGTCATAAATCTTCACAGATTTAAAGAAACAATTATAGATGCACATTCAGATAACATCAATTCGGGCACAACCAAGGAAAAACATGGAGCTGGTCAGATAGCATCAGGCTTCGTACTAAAAATCCACACAACCCATGGGTTTCCTGCTAGTGGATGCAGAGAGAACAATTGGATCAAGAAGCAGTTCATGTATGATCATATCAGGCAGTTCCTAGAATCGACCTAATCAGTCTATCTGCAGCATTGAAGAAGAGACCAATGCTTGTTGTAAGAGCGGTAGTACATACCATCAAGACCAAACTGCTATTTATCAAGACTAAAGGTCTTCAAAAGTATCATTCTGTTGTTCTCCAAAAGATTAAAGATGCACGTATGAAACTAAGAAGGATTGTAGAGTTGACTCTGAACCTACATGTTTCCAACCCATGTTTTCCAGGATTCTTCTCGCATAGCTTCCACTTCCAAAAGATGCATTCATCGCTTCCATGGCAGCTAGTTCTCCATCAAAATATTGGGATGATGACCCCATTTCATTAAAATCAGAGCTTATGTTCCTTAGACCTGGGCCTATATCATGAGCACCATATAATCTTCTCCTTGCAGCAGCTCTATCTTTGTAAGCTGGAGCAGCATTCTGCTAGGACATAATAAACATTTGTAAAGATGCGGTGTAATTCGAAAGAAAGCAAAGCTGCAGTGAACACCAGTAACATGAAGCAGGAACTCATATTTTGCAGCCTAAAGTGCATGGAGTAGTAGAGTTGCATAAGACCCTGATAGATACTAATCAAGATCACTAGGAAACCAACGAAATTTCAGCATTTTTTTTTCAAAGAATCAATGAGATTTATGAATTTTATTTAAAGTTTGATTCAGAATTTCACTTTGTGTGTCCTTGTGAGAGATTCTTTGCCTTAGGTAAGAGAAGCAGCAAGAGGACTACATAATAGAAGTGAATGGTGTCTTAGTTGAATCCCGAATAGAGGATCAGATATTATTTTAGAGAGAGAGAGAGAGAAGATCCTCCTTTAGGCTTGAAAAATTCTGTAATCAAGGATTTCTGACAGTTGCGTAAAGTAGAATGGAATCATGTGCTACACTAATTTCACATTTAAATGTGAAAAAACAAACCTATATCCCATAGATAAGAAAGCTTCAACATATGTAATGTATGGAATTAGTTTTCTAATTTTCTTCACTAAGCTAACATACACCAAAAGGGAAAATGGAAAACTGCAAATAAATTGTTTAGTAAAATACATTGGCGGGTCTTTTATCTGAGCAATACTTGCACAGCAACAATATACGAGATAAGTTCACTTTATCAGATGTTAAGAAAACCTGAAGAGTTGTGGAAGGTGATGAATCACAGCGGACTGTATTTGAGACATCAGATTCGCAGGTTTGGTTCAAACAAAATGAGGAATTATCGATCATGTCGCTTGATAAATCAGGAAAGCCCCAATCTTCAGTTGGGTTAGATGAGTCATAAGTTGATAACGAAGCCAGGTACTTTGCACTTGGAGTCCTGAGCCTATAAACTTTCCCTGCGAACAAAAAGTGTAAACAAAAAGACAAAAAAGAGATAAAGAGGCCAAATGGAATTTTCTGAAACTAATTAGTGGAATTCACTTAATGCACCCAACACCCAGTATCTAGAATGACTTGTAGCCACTAACCACATCCCATCATCAGAAGAAAAGCAAGTTCGCTAGTTGCTTCTGCACATAATCAATATTTTCATAACCTCTATGTTTATGATAAACTTAGAATAGGTTCATGATTAGCCATCAAGGTAAGTCAGTTTAACTTATGCTACAAACAAGTACCTGATGTAACTCGTACAAGATCGCGATGAACTTTGCATATGGGAGCAGTTTTCAAAAGGCCACCACCAGAAGGCATAGAAGGATGCAGCTTGCTGGAAGGTTTGACCAACCTTCCAATTAGCCTCGTCACCTCATTTTTCTTCTTCGCAGTTTCTCTTATTAGTCCCCAGTCCCATAACTCAACCATAGAAACAGACGGCAAATCCTCGTCCACAGACCGTACAACTTGACCATACTGTGCCTGCCAGTTCTCCTCTTCACACGAAGCATCTGCATTAAAGATCCGGATACACTCTTATATGGGCAGCTAGTAGGGTCCAAGCCATACAATCAAACTTACACTCACCACTCGTTTCTAAGTTTCCCACTTCTCCATCAGCATTGGCCTGTGCATTGGAGTAACCCGACAAATAAAGCTCAATGAGTGTCTCTTCCAACCTGAAAGAACGATTCCAACGAGTTGATAGAATTTAAACAAAGTATTTAATCCTATTCAATACATCACAAAGCTTATAAAGCTTACCATTCAGATGGTTGACGCTTATTTTCAATCCCCTCGCTAGGAACATTGTCTGCCATGCCTGCTGAAAGAAAATGAGCCATCATGGAAACTCGATAAAGACTTCCAATATTAAAGCAATCAGTTATATCGTGGCATATTTAGAATTATGTCGCTGAATGCAACAAACAACTACAGTAACAAAGTCTAACAATGGAAACAAACCATGACGTAGGCTGATCAAATAACACAATATTAGTAAGAAGTTTGTCTGATATATTGCACTTACATGGTTCTTCTGTCATAGATTCCTGAGAGAGGAGGTTTGTGCAGTGATGATCTTCAGATTCCTTCCTCTGAGTCAATTCATTACAATAAACACATGCACAATTCTATAGCAGAAAAAAAGACATTAATCAACAGAGACCTTTAGAGGCAAATTCACACCTCGTTGCATTCCACTGGTACATAATTCCCATTCTTGAAAGTATAATACAACCCATCTCTGCTGCTATAATACCAACCAGCATTTGAATCATGATAAAACCCACTACTGCAGCACATAAACCCAGGGAAAAGTAAAGATGTTTAGGATGACAAGGAGACGTATGGAAATTTATAATCAACTAAGAAAATGGTTTGTCTTGACTCTTGAGATGATGTGCAGCAAGACCCAAGACTTGTTTACTGATATCCTCCATAGTTTAACATGGGATTGCAAGAAAGATATCCATCCAGCAGCCATCTTCATACGAATTACTTATTTCTAACAACTCTACAACGACTTCAAGAGCCATATGCAAAGTCCCTGCCTGGTAAGTACTCTCTCCAATATACATGAAAAGAACACCCGCTGAATAGCATCCATTCCGAGGTGGGATTGCAAAATTTAGGGCAAAGAAATAGAGTAATGAAAATTCACAGCCTTCGAACAATCCAAGATATTTAAAGAACACCCGAACTCGAATCAAAACCCTTGGAAATCCTTGCGAAACCAATCAAAGAAACATCCGCCATAGAAATTACCAGTTCTTGGAAAAACTTGCGGAACCATATAAACGCGATGATGGAGGCAAGAAAAACCTAATTCCACAGCCAAAACGAGGGGGGTAAAGAACCGACCTGGCGTGGAAGTAGAGACCGGAGTCTTCGTCCCATTGGAACGAGCACTCGTTCTCCCGCGGTTTTTCGAATCCGTCACCCTCTCCGGTTCCCGCCATTTCCTCTTCCGGCATTGGATCTCTCCGGTGGCGCGAGATTGATCACCGACACCCAGCTGGATTTAGATTGGAGATCATGTGAGCCTTGCAACGGGAGAGAGATGTTCTACCTTAGATTGACGGACCGCGTATGGGCCTATTACGTTCATAGCCCTACTTGCTAGTTGACATGTGGCCCATTAATGAATTGGGCTATTAAGGGGTTGGGCCGGACTTCGAACCTGGCCTGGCCCGAATAATTACGGTGTACCTAGTCGTAATGTAGTTATTGCTGGGGAAGAAAAAAAATCTAAGTTCCATCATTAATATTAATTTAAGGTCAATTGCATATTTTCCCAATAAAATCTCATCCTTGTCCCTGGAAATTTAGTATTTACAAATTCATCACTCAATTTTAGTGGAATTATTTCAAAAATGTCTACATGGTTAATAATTTTTTTAAAGCTCAAAAAAAATTCAGAAAAAAAAAAAAAATTTAAGAAACTGAGCTCTCCTAGTGGTAGTGGCAGTAAACTAAAGCTGAGTCAATTTCTCCCTTTAAAAAAGAAGAGAATCCATGATCTTCTTCTCTTTTTTTTTTTTTTTGAGGTGGAGAATCACATAAGCATCAAGAGACAATACCAAAATGATCCCTTGATCTTGATAGTCGATAAGATCGACGCCAGAAGCTTTTCGCCAATCCAACAACTGCAACTGCCGCCTCAGAACACGGAAAAATGTGAAAGATGCCACATTAGTCTAGAACACAGTAGAAAACATCGGAAGGTGCTTCCACCTCGCTTTCAATATCGCAATACCAAGACCCTCCTCTAGTACCATCATATCTCGACCGTCAGATTTTGAAATCGACCATTCAGATTTTGAAATCGACCATTCAGATCAATTACACTCTCTTTTTTATGCTTTCTCACTTTTGGCCCCTTTTTATCATCATCTCTCTTTATCCCGAGGGACGGTCATTTCGAAATATAGCTGTCCAAATTGGTTTTTTTTTTTACAAACAGTTTGATCTCAAGTAACTAACCGGGTCAAATTCCTATCCGGTCAAGCACGCAATCAAGAAATCGTCATCTCGTGGAAGCTCCGCCGGGAGCCACTGAGATTGCGCCAACACCGCCTCGGCCGGCCAAAAGCCTTGGGCGCGAAGGCTTCTTGGGGAAACCCGCGGGCTTCTCGGAGTCACATGCCGATGCGGTGGACCGACCGCCCAGCCGCACTGGGACTATCGAGATAGCGCCATCGACAACGACGCGTGGGAGGTGTTTGAATCCGGCCCTTCCCTCAGTGGTCGGCGCCACCGCCCTCCCCAGCTTGCAGTCTAGGGGGGTGCAGAAGAGGGGCTGCTGTCATGTCAACCTTTTTTTTTAAAGGAAGCTAGCTTTATTCTGTTGCTTTCCTGGATTCTTTGTTGGGTGATCGATGAGGCATGCAAGTTGGATAAGTTTGTAGAGTGAAGCCAACGGTTCTTCCAAGTGACTAATAACTGATAAATAATAGTAACTAACAACTAAGGAACCATGACTTTGCCGGAGTGGGGCATGGAGTGACACGAACCATGACTTTGCCCGAGTGGGGCCAATGCCATTCAAAATCGCACGTCTTTCCCTATAGAGCGTGGAGTGACACGAACCACTTTGCCTCGAGTGGAAGGTTGAGTGGCTATGGCGGCGGCCAATGCCATTCAAACGAGTGGCAGGTGAGTTGGCTATGGGCCGGCCAATGCCATTCAAAATCCCAGAACAACTCCATCCAACAATCTTAAACTTGCATGTGGTCGGTTTGACACGGGACGCGAATCATTCTCTTTGCCATCTGGGAAAATAATTTTATAATCACCAAAAAAAATTCATAAGATCAAGAATATATATTCCGATCAATGAGTTATCCAAAAGAAAAAAAAAACTTTTATGTTTTGTATTGTTTTATTCTGTTCTCGTTGTTTTTTTTGAGTCATCCAACCACGGGTCTTGAGGAGGAAGGAGGAGAGGTGAGATGAGGGAGATAGAGGGTGGTGTTGTGGTGGTGGTTGACGACCTGGTTGCCGACGAGGTCGTCGGAGGTGAACGAGCGGCAGCGACGACGGCAATTGATTGACTACATTAACTAATGCAATACATACTAATCAAACACAAAACTAGCTAATACTATATCAGTTGATACAATTAACCAAACACGTATGCAATGTATCAGTTATATCAACTGGTGCGGCATCAACTGATACATTACAACAACTGATGTAAGTAACCAAACGCCCCGTATCATCACCACTCTAATGAAAAAAATGACTATGAATTCAATATAACAATTTTTTTTATCAAAAGAATGTAAATATTCCCATATTCTGATGAATGTATGCTTTATTAGTACTTACAAACTGATTTTGCCTATATTAAATTTATATCGCAGTTCGTTGTATTATATAGAGACTAGACTTACGAGAGAAATTGGATAACGACACTAAAGCACAATACTTTATTAGAGGAAAAAGGTTATGGGTTTCTGAAGGCCTTATCACATTATAAAGCCTCTGATTATGGATTTCTCAAGGCCTTATTGCATTATAAATAAATAACACCGAGAAATTCGAATCTTCCATAGCTTCAAACTAATTAGCATTTTTTGTGTTCATCTTATGATTTATTTTTTGCACTCGTAAAAAATTCAGTAAAAATTTTCCCACTTTATAATGTATTTTAAACATTGCTTTGATACCACTGTTGTATTATTGTATACAGGCGCATACATACAAACTTTATTAGAGGACAAGAGACTCCGAATATGGATGCGACGCCTCCGCTAGTGGTGCATTAATTTGCACAAAAACATCAATTAGAATACAATGCAGAATCACTGATTATCAAATCATGGATGATGATAAAATCCTTGATTAGCAACTATAAATCACCACTAATTTTCCTAAACTCCTCCACACATACCAACTGAAAAGGCATACATGCCAACTGAGAACATACATACCAAAATCCCCACCCTCACCAACTATAAAGGAAGTTTCTCTTCCAAGCTCCAAATATGGCAACCTCCGCCTCTTATACTCCACAAATACCAACTATAATCAAAATTTCTTTTTGATATTATAAATTGAGTCATGATTTATGTACATGGATCAGAGCATGTATATCACGTATGTTCTTGAATCGACACTGAAATACTGATTGATTGATTCATTTTATTAGTAAAATAATACCGATAAAATAGATTGCAATCGTGTCACGTATACGAATCTTTATTTATTAAAGTTTTTTCACACCTGTCTGACTGCCTCGACGTAGAACGTTCTACACACGCGTCACTCCCTTGTTTCTTGCCTTTAATTCCTGACCGCCATTTACGAACTCCAATGGGAATCACACACGTGCCCCATTGCCGCTTATGTCTTCAAGCTCTCCTCCTCCGCTGTAAATACTCCCTCGATGCACCTCCGTTCGTTCTAGTGTAAACTTTAGCCACACTCTTAGCATAAGCAACCTCTCCCCTAACTAAACTCTCAAGCTTTGATCAGCAATGACTCCTAGCATCATGAAGGAGACGAATGGCCTCGCCGGCGGCTCTCGGACACCGGCTTTTGCCATCGAAGGCAAGGACTTGGCCGTCCTGGGACACCCATTCCTTCAGGACGTGCCTTCCAATGTCACTCTGGCTCCGGCCAAGGTTGCAACAGGGTGCTTCTTGGGGTTCGACGCCGGCGAGGTGCGGAGCTGGCACGCCGTGCCGGTGGGCCGGCTCCGTGGGATCCGGTTCATGAGCATATTTAGATTCAAGGTGTGGTGGACCACCCATTGGGTCGGGAGCAACGGCGGAGACGTGGAGAACGAGACCCAGATCATGATTCTAGACCGGTCCGACTCCGGCCGGCCGCACGTCCTCCTCCTCCCCCTCATCGAGGGGCCATTCCGCGCCTCGCTCCAGCCGGGAGCGGACGACTACATCGACGTCTGCGTCGAGAGCGGCTCCTCCGCCGTGGCCAGCGCCGCCTTCAAGAGCGTCCTCTACCTCCAAGCCGGCGAGGACCCGTTCGTCCTCGTCAAGGAAGCGATGAAGGTGGTCAGGGCCCACCTGGGCACCTTCCGGCTCTTGGAGGAGAAGTCACCGCCGGCGGTCGTTGACAAGTTCGGGTGGTGCACGTGGGACGCCTTCTACTTGAAGGTTCACCCGGAGGGGGTCATGGAGGGGGTGAAGAAACTCGCCGACGGCGGATGCCCGCCGGGGTTCGTGCTGATCGACGACGGATGGCAGTCCATCTGCCACGATGACGACCCCATCTCCGAACAGGAGGGCATGAACCGGACCTCCGCCGGCGAGCAGATGCCATGCAGGCTTATAAGGTTCCAGGAGAACTACAAGTTCCGAGATTATAGGAGCCCGGCCGGGAACGGCTGCGGGATGGCGGCGTTCTTAAAGGACCTCAAGCGTGCGTACGGGACGGTGGAGCAGGTGTACGTGTGGCACGCGCTGTGCGGCTACTGGGGTGGGGTAAGGCCCAAGACGGCGGGGATGCCGGAGGCGACAGTGGTGGCGCCGAGGCTGACGCCGGGACTCGAGAAGACCATGGAGGACCTCGCCGTCGACAAGATCGTGAACAACGGCGTCGGCCTCGTGCCGCCGGAGAAGGCCGGCGAGCTGTACGAGGGGCTCCACTCGCATCTCGAGTCTGTCGGGATCGATGGGGTTAAGGTGGACGTCATCCATGTGAGTCTCTCTTCTCCTTCCTTAATTTCTATCGAGTTCCACCATTAATGGCGGATGTGACTTCTTCACCAAAATAGTATGGAAAAAATCCAAAAAAACCACGTTAATTCATCCAAAAAAAAATCAAAAAGTTGAGTTCTTCACATTTTTTTTTGGGATATTAGTGTTATTTTTTCACTCTGATAGATGGGTAATTTATGTAGATCAAAGGGGCATTTGTTGTTATTTTTTAAGTATTTTTTTAGGGAAAATAAATAAATATGTCACCGACCGGATATAGTGGTGGATTTGGACCATGTTCTTCAAGTTTGGAGATTGGCAGTTAGATAGGTCGGTTGAGTTTTTTAATGCACGGTAGTTATTACTTTTACGTAATTAATGATATCGTAATGGATATGTGGGCCTTGTTGACTGGCCCACGCTATCCGTTGATTGGCCCACGCTATCCGTTGATTTATTCTTCACCTAAAAAATTCGATTTCTTTCCTTTCTTTTATAGTACGAAATTGATTAATTAGTGTCTATCCGTTGATTTATTCTTCACCAATATTTTATAAATCCTTTCCTTTTTATAGTACCGTTCCTAAAACTTGGTTTCTAAAATGTGAAAACTTTTAGGACTTCAATCAAGATCACTGATTCGATTATCAAAAAAAAGTTTAACCGATTGTTTAAAAAAGGTAAATAAATTGGGCATTTTATACTATTTTCTTTAATTGATGGCCAGTTGCTAGAGATGCTATGTGAGAACTATGGAGGCAGGGTGGAGTTGGCCAAGGCTTACTTCAAAGCCATCTCGGACTCAGTTAGGAAGCACTTCAAAGGCAATGGAGTCATAGCAAGCATGGAGCACTGCAACGACTTCATGTTCCTCGGCACCGAGGCCATCGCCCTCGGCCGCGTCGGTAAGTCTACGGCGAGGTTCGCCGCCCATCAAACTTCTCAGAGCTCCACATCAAACAGTGATCAACCCCAAGTCTCATGTCTCTAATCTCCACCTGTTCGACGAAATGTCAGGTGATGATTTCTGGTGCACCGATCCCTCCGGCGATCCGAACGGCACCTTCTGGCTGCAGGGCTGCCACATGGTGCACTGCGCTTACAATAGTCTGTGGATGGGCAACTTCATCCACCCTGACTGGGACATGTTCCAGTCGACCCACCCCTGCGCCGCGTTCCACGCCGCCTCCCGGGCGATCTCCGGCGGGCCGATCTACATCAGCGACTCCGTCGGGCAGCACGACTTTGAGCTGCTGAAGAGCTTGGCGTTGCCGGATGGCACCATCCTCCGGTGCGACTACTACGCTCTGCCGACCAGGGATTGCCTGTTCGAGGACCCCTTGCATGATGGCAAGACCATGCTCAAGATTTGGAACCTGAACAAGGTGAGTAATTAATCTAGATAAACTTTAGATGATCCTCCGGTCCGGAAACCAAATTATATGTTTTTGATGAGAATTCTTTTGTTTGTGATCAAAGTTCACCGGAGTTCTCGGAGCATTCAACTGCCAAGGAGGAGGGTGGTGCCGGAAGTCGCGGAGGAACAAGTGCGCGTCGGAGTTTTCGCATGCACTGACGGTGAAGACATGCCCGGCTGACATCGAATGGAAGAACGGCAAGACTCGGATGCCCGTCGACGGAGTCGAATTGTTCGTAGTCTACATGTTCCATGCCCGCAGGCTCATGCTACTGAAACCGGACGAGAAAATAGAGATCACTCTGGACCCGTTCAGCTTCGAATTACTCACGGTGTCTCCGGTGGTGGAGATATCTCCGGCGAGGGGGTTCCAGTTTGCGCCCATTGGTCTGGTGAACATGTTGAACACCGGCGGGGCGATAGAGTCTTTCCAGGTCAAAGATGAGCCGGGGAAGTTGGTGGTTAAGGTGGAGGTGAAGGGGGCCGGAGAGATGAAGGCCTTCTCATCAGAGAAGCCGGCGGCGTGCCGGATTAATGGAGAAGAGGTGGCGTTCGAGTACGAGGATAAGACGATCATGGTTCGAGTTCCATGGTCCGGGTCTTCCAAGGCTCCAACCTGCATTGAGTACTTGTTCTAAGATCTAACATTAGCCTGATAATTTCAGGCAAAGCATGTTATTTAGGTATTGTTATCTATTAACTGGACCATCTGAGTCCCTAATTAAGCTTGGTTTTGCTTTTAGCTTGTGTGCATATTATATTTGGAAGTGAATATGGGCAAGAATAGTTATCTTCTACATTTTTTATCTCTTCTTGCTTTGTACATGTTCTCAGGAAGCAGAACTTAGCCGCTCATAAAGCGGCGGTGGGGGCTCGGTGGGCCGCTGTGGTCACCTGATTGCCTACTTATGTAATCCCAGTCTTCGGACTTATCTAATCAAAAAAAAGAATCTCGAGTCCTGAGGCTGTATGGAGTTATGCAGCAGGCCAAACGGATTGGGACATTAGTAGGCATGATGGGCCGAACTAATGCATGATTGGGCCATCAGTTCTGCGATCTCTACACTATCCTAATGTGGGCCGAATTATTTTAGGTTCCGAAGGCGTATATGTGGCCTAAATATCTTAGGCCCACCCAGTAGAAACTAGACTAGAGTCCTACCTTTCTACTTCGTGAACTTGACGACATTGGCCTCTATTTGACGCAATATCTATGGCGGGCTCAAACCTTAGACACCAAGGAAACAACCTGACCTAACCTAACCCGAACCAATGCCAGTTGCCTCAGTGTAGGACGGCCCATGTGTCGGACCACATTAGGTTAAACTACTCCGTGAGGTTACGTAAGTCAATCTCCAGTATAAGGTTTTGTTACTGCCTTTGCATCGAGAGTATTCCGCTTTCCTTACAGTGTCGATCAAAGATCCCAAAAATCTCATCGAATTCAAAATTTCGAATCGGCTGTGGATAAAATAGGGTTACTCACAAGGGTTTCAATCTCGCGGGGATGAACACGTCGCGGTTCATGGACAAGCAGATCATGGGGCTCTCGGGGTCTCAGGGAAGCGGTGGCGGAGAGCTCTTCGATCTGATGAATCCGCAAGAGGAGCACCAGATCGACGGCGGAGGGGTTCTTAAGAAGGAGGAGATCCTCCCTAGCTACGACTTCCAGCCTATTCGCACCGTCGGATCCTCCCCTCCCACTGGCGGTGGTGGCGGTGGAAGCAGCAGCGTTGGACTTGACGGGTCCCGGCCGTCGTGGGGCTCTGTTGATTCCAAGACGGGTTCGTCCGACCTCAAGGTAAGGGATCTGGAACCTATCCGCGTGGAAAATTGGTAGGAAATTGGGTACTTCTAACAATTTAGCCTTGTTCTAGACATTAGCCTGTTGATTCTGTGGTAAACTTTGGTGGGAGTTCTGTGATTTATGTGTATCATGGGGTTTTGGGGGATTCTATATACTGCGATGAGTGTATTTTGATGGTAACAAGATTTCTGTAGTTTTTGTCGTTATGAAATGCTGATTTTGAAGACATCATAGATTTTAGAACTCTTGGCTCAGGTTGTTGCTCGAGAAAGATCCACCGCAATGTTATACCGTTTTTGCGTTATTTGCTATTAGTTCCCGATTCGTAGTCTAGACGGAGATTTGGTGGCTTGGTTGTTGTTGCGAATACTTCAAGGGTTATCTTGCCAGAATTTAATAAAATATGTAACTAGAGATGCCTGCCAATCTTTGCTCAAATGACTTTAGTGAAGCTAAAATCCTCATATAGAAAAATACTAGTGAGATCGGTGGACTGCTAGGAGGATGAGATGGATCCATATGTTTGGGGGTTTTGCTTGGATGATATGTTTTGGATCCTGACCCATTTGTTGAGTCTTCCTTTTGCATTGCAAATTTGATAGGGTGCCAAGGAGAACAGATCGGTAGTTGTCAACTTGATCTACGGTGACAACTGTCTTTAACTGTAAGATATATTCTTGTCTGTGGGTAATCTGAAGAACATCAATTCTGAGTATCCTAGCTGTCGATGGGTAGGCCTAGGTTCATTTCTCCTGACATTGAGCTGCATGGTTCAGAGGTAATTTGATCCACCATGAGTCAGTTGTTACACAGTTACACATGATAAGAAAGACTCATCTAGGGCCTTGTTATTATAGCTTTCTAATTCAATTATAACGGTAAGTGAGTACAAGGGTAATTGGTGAATACTTTAATTATCCAATGTACGGAATGAAAATATAACCAAACCATTTCATCGATGATTATGAACAACATATACGTGCTTGAACATTTTCAATCGTTCACAGCATTAATATAATCAGTTTGTCCAAGCATGTTTTATTGAGGATCCTATTTTGCTGTCTGCTAGTACTTGTCAAGAGAAGACTGCAGAGAATTAGATGATGTCTAGCCTGGAATACCATGGAGGAAGATATGCTTCCAAAACCCACGTATTTGGTAGTTCATTTTGTCCACAAATTGTCTTTATACATACTCTGGCCTATTGTATAATACTGGAAAAATACCTAAACCCATAGTAATACGTCTAAGACCATAATCAATTTGGTTGGACGCAAAATAACTTTTATGTTGGCTAAGGCTTCAATATACAGCTAGAAAGGCTCAAAGTTCTGCTATTTTGATCTAGAAACCATAATTCTCCAAACCTTTTATTCTCATACAATTGTAGAGCAATGCGACTTAATTTCCTGCTGACCCTTGTTTGTGTGTCCAATGTAATAGGGATGTCATTTTTCCTGCAACAAATGATTAGAAGTTTACGACTATTGTGATATTGCCTTAATCAAGGGAATCCTTATCGTCTCCAGGCGTTTATGTTATAGCTGTTACATGTCTTTTCCAGTTGTTAGTTTCCATCTGGTTAAGTTTATCTCTACTTTATATATTGTGACGGTTGATGTTGGAAATTTTGTTTGTTGCTGCTGCAATGGATATTCCTCTATATGCTGCTTTGGGTGCTCCGTGCAGTATGCTGGTATATTAGACTCCCATGAAGCAGCCAAAGTAAACCATGAGAAAGACAAGGCTGCATACGATATGGCCACAGTGGCTGAAATTGACCGTACAATGAAGAAACATGCTGATAATCTGCTACGTGCTTTGGACGGTGTGAGTGCAAGGCTGTCACAGCTGGAGAGTAGAAGTCACTACCTGGAAAGTTCTGTTGATGATTTGAAGGTAACTATCGGTGATAGTAATGGCAGCACTGATGGAAAGCTGAGACAACTGGAGAATATTCTAAGAGAGGTATAGCTTCTTCATCTTTGTAAAGTTACGAGAATTAGTTTACTAAATACACCATATATCTGGGGCTTGTTTTGGATTCTTTTATGTGAGCTTTCCTACTTTTGCACTAAATACCAGAATACCCTAAGCAAAAAATGAGCACAGCTGAGACTCATTTCCTCTTGCTACCTCTGACTAGTAGTGTGGGAAAACATAACTACCATTAAGCATACATATTCACATGAAGAATGCGAGTTGTATTGGGCTTTTGATATATGCTTCGCTTTTCTCTCTTGTAATCATGCATGTAGGCAGTGTCTGTTTGTTTAGATAAGTTCGTGCTTGCGTGTGCATGATGTAGTTTTGTGTGTGAGGATGAACCCATAGGTGATTACCCTGGTGGTACAACAAGTACTTTGGTTGCTTGACATGAAATCACTGCTTGTGGTTATATGATATAATCAAATTGCAGCCTAATGATGACTAAATTGCTTCTTGACTTTATGCCTAGCGTGCCTACGGTTCCTTCTCTTTCTTGTCTTATCGTGATTCTTTCATTCTGTGGTTATCATATTTTCCTCTTTTTTGCCTGTCACGTGTTGTCCTACTGTCACTTTCTTATGAAACCTCAGATGGTGGGCTGCGTATAGGCATGTTTCCAGACCCCAAGATCAACTTGCTATACTTTGTGGAATAATTCTATCAAGAAAAAGAGTAGTGATTGGCGTACATGGACAGGTGGCATGTGTAATACACATGCCACCTATCGGTAGTCAAAGTACCGATTCTTTCATCTATCCCATCGGTAGGAAGATATCGGTATCTCACTACCGATACATTCAATTGGTAGCCGATAGGATAGACGAAGATATCGGTAGTTAGCTACCGATAGGTGGCATGAGCATTACACATGCCACCTGTCCATGTGCACGAATCTTTATTCCAAGAAAAATAGTTGCAGACTGTGTGTAACATGTGTACAGCTATTCATATGCATTGATGCACATATCCTAAACCTGGCAAATACCATTTTGTGCCTGTGCAATCTAGATTTGATCTAGCTTCATTATGTGCCAAGAACCTAAAAGACATGCTGTGTATCATATGAAATGATAAGGTGGCAAGCAGTGCTGCAGACCATATGCTTAGGTTCCAAATATGTCCTGTTGGAACTAACTTGGTAGTCTTGACAATGATTCTTTCATTATTCCAAAAGGTTCTGGAAATATTGTCAATGCTTCAAGTTGTGGCTTGCTATTTCCCTATTTTAGTTACGGGAGGTGTAGATTTCTGTATCACTGTTATTTATACTGCAATGAGAATAGTTGTCCAATCATTTCAAGCATCCCTTATTTTAAATTTCAGCAAACTATTTGTCATGCACTTATCCTAATTGATTCCATCATATTGAACACTTTGTTGACGTCTCTGTTTCATATATGCTTTCTTTCGAAGCTGTTTTGGTTTTATTATGTTTATGAATGATGCTACACATACATAATAAGAATTTAATTCCTCTTAGGTCTACTTGTGAATATTTTTGTTCAACTACCAGAAATATTTTGTGTATATCTTATATCTCCCTGTATTTTCCCGCTACTTTTTATTGTTTATTATACGTGTTATCATAGAAAAGATGGAAACCTGAATGCTGTATGTGTTTTGTAGTCTAGATCTCATTATCACAGTGTTTACTTCACGGCTATGTAGCTAAATGTAAAATATTGGTTCTTTATAGGTACAAACTGGCATGCAGGTTTTGCGTGATAAACAAGAGATTGCGGAGACTCAGTTGCAACTTTCAAAGCTGCAGGCATCCAAGGGTGATCACCAGCTGAATGAGGCCTCAAGAACTCAGCTCGACTCTCAGCAACAACCAATGCTGCCTCCACCACAGCAGCCCAGCCAACAATCTTTTCAAGCTCCAGTTGCTCCACCAACACAGCCCCAGATTCCTGCTCCACCTACTCCAAATGCCCCCCCACCACCCCCACCGCAGCAAAACCCACCTCCTGTTCAGTATTCTTCTCAATTACCTCAACCCCCACTTCCCCCTATCACATCGTTACCGAGGGAAACCTACTACCCTCCACCCCAGCCCATGGAGGGAGCAACTCAGCAATACCAGATGCCGCCTCAGCAGCTTCAGCAGCCCCCAACGCAACACTACCAATCTTCACCTCAGCTTCCACAATATTCTCAGCCTCCACCCCAGCCACCCCAGCCTGTTAACCCTTCACCACAGCTTCAACCTCCAATGCCACAGCTTCAACCTCCAATGCCACATCACCATGAAGAATCGGCACCATATATGCCACCCCCACAGACATATCCACCAAGCATCCACCAGCCTCCCCCTCCTACTCAGCCTCCGAGTAGCCACCCTCCGCAGTATTATGGGCCCAACCCTGGAATGTATGAGCCCCAAACAAGCAGGCCAGGCTATGGCCCACCAATGGGATCCAGTTTCCCTGATCAATATCCTTACAGTGGATCCCCCTCCCACTACAGCTCTTCGATGAAACAATCCCCATTCTCTTCATCTGCACCTCCATCCGGTGGAAGCAGCTATCAAAATCTCCCTAAAGCTCAATTGTTACCCCAAGCACAGCCAACTGGTCCTAGTTCTAGTGGTCCTACAGGTAACAGAGTGCCTGTTGATGATGTCATAGACAAGGTCGCGACCATGGGGTTCTCGAGAGAGCAGGTGAGGGCAACTGTGAAGAGGTTGACAGAGAATGGGCAGTCGGTTGATCTGAATGTGGTGCTTGATAAGCTTATGAACGATGGGGAAATTCAGCCTCAGAAAGGCTGGTTTGGCCGATAACTTTGGTGGCTGCTTCTTTTTTCTTTTCTTTCCTCGAGTCATCTCTGTGTACATGATACTGTCTACAAACTTCTGCCTTCTGTATCTTTCGAAACTTGCTGGTGGGGTACTTGGACTTGGATATAGACCAGGATCCTGATTGCTGTCTTTGACATTTTGGTGCATAGAGTTCTTTGATGTGTTTACCACTTGTTGATTATTTGAAACAACAATCGCAGAGGATTTCTAATCTGGTGCGGGCTACTGTTCATATTGATATCTCGCAGTTTATAGCTTGTATCTGGATTCTCAAGTGTACTATGGCCCAGTCTGGCACTGGTCAGGTTGTATCTTTGCTTGTAAAGGTCATTGCGTTCTTTTCCGTTGGTGATCGTATATTTCCATACATATGCATCTAGATATAAATTTCCTATTGATCTTATTGTATCTCCGGCATTCTACGATGCTATGCTTATGCTTAAGTGATTTTTTGCCTGCTGGAATGTATGGGTTGCTTTCTTATCACATTGCAATCAAACTTCTTTTTTTACTTTTGAGCTGAACTTGATTTCCGAACTATTTGAAACTGTGCTGAGCTCGAGCCTTCAATTTTAAAGAACTCTAATATGTGTCGGCAAGCCGGGCCTGATCGAGTTTGGTGTGGCTCAAAGCTAATTCGGAGCCAAATAGGACTGCTTGACTCAGCCTACTACTCGGTTATTTTGATGGCGGGGACCATTCTCGTGCACCCAATTAAACCTTTTCTATTTTATTTCACTCTGTATTATAGTCTATCCAGTTTTGTTTTTTCCCTTAACTAATATAAACATTCCCATATTTACTCATTTTTCCTCTCCTTCTCTTCTCCTCTTCTTTCCACTCTTCTCTCTCTCTCTCTCTCTCTTTCTCTTTCCCTCTCTCTTCTCGCAGACAAAAGCTCAGCGCCGGGAGACACCTCTTCTCTCTTCCCTCTTCCCCTCTAGAGCCCCTCGCCTCTCCTCTATATCACGCTTCTGCCGCGGTCTCCTCTCCCCTTCCAATTCCATGGTGTTCTAGGGTCTCGAATCCGCTTGGCTCCCCCTCAATCCTCTCCGATCGCAGATGAGGGAGAGGAGCTCGAAAAGAGATGAGGTTTGAGGAGCTCTCACTAACTGCCTACCTCGTGAAGAACCTCGCGCCCTTGTAAGCCCCCTTAAACCCTAGATTAACCTACGTTCCTGTGGATTTTTGGGGCTGTTTTGGCGAGTTCGTTGCGGTTCTGTGGGGAAAACTAGGTTTATCCTCCATTGGAATTGCTTTTTGCTTTATATTGATATTCTTGAAATCCTTGGGTCCTTGAGTTGTTTGTCCATACGTTTTGATGTATAAGAAGGTCGTTTTGGGTTGTTATTGGATATTATTATCGAATGGAGCTTCGTTAGTTTGTTAAACCTGGTGGAGTAAGCTATTGCTATTGGTTTTAATTGAGGAAGGCGAGGATAGGGATTTGAATGGTCCAGGTATTGGTTTCCTTGTCGAAATAAATGGTAACATTTGAACAGAAGCTATATCGGTTTGATTTCTATGAATCTTGTATTAGTTATAAACATGTTTATAGATTTGAACAGCTCTCAAGCATTGTGCCCAGCCCACTTCTGGTTTGAAATATAATTTTGTGCAATTGGAACTTTCATAATTGGCATATTGCATGCTTGTCGTCTTGCTTGTGCTTGACATTTGTGGCTAATGGGATCATTGAATTATGTTACATTAGGACTGAGGCCGATCCAACAATACTAGCAGAGTACGTGGTGGCATTGCTGAAGAAAGAGAAACCTACGGAAGAATTGCAGAGGCTATGCTCAAATGACTTGGTGGAGTTCCTGGGTGACAGTATGTACCATCTCTGCTAATGTATCTAATTTTATATGTTCTCCTGCTACCCAATTTAATCCATGCTATTCTCTTATACTTCCTACGAGCATGGACAGTTCTTGTAGCATTTTAACTCACTTAGTCTGTAGCTTTTTATCCTCATAGCAAGAAGATATACAGATTATTCTTTTGCAGCTGCTTATAATGCGGCAATAGTGTTCCTCACAAGAATAGGGATTTTGTTTCTTCTCTTGGAAGCATTTTTTATGCTTCATTATCTGACCGAATATGTTCCGTGTTTTCACTTTTTAATCGGCACTTTCGAAGGGTATGCATTTTCTTGCATGTGTTTAGTTACGAGCTGATTAGCTTGTGGAATTTGTTGCTGACATTTAGTAGCTTCACAACATTCTTCTCATGAATGAACCTGCTTTGTCACACTTGAAGGGTATGCATTCTGTACAAATGTTATGCTTATATATATGTATGCTTAGTTTCTTACGATGTTCTCAGGTTCAAGCTCTTTTGTCACAAAGCTGTTCCAAGCCCTACAAGATGGATCAGTTGTAGGATCTGGTGAGGGCTTAGATGCCACTAAGAAACCTGAGCTATCTCGGTCCCCTAATAGAACAGAACCTGTGAAAGGTTCATCACCGAAGATAGTTAATCCTTCTACTTCAGAATCTCTTAGCAATCCCGAAGACCAAGAAGTTAGCGACGATGATGATGATGACGACCGGAATCATAAGCATCGTAGGCGGGAAGCTCGGCCTAATTCATCTGGTGAAGATGCTCAGGAACAAGTAGTGAGGCGGCCTGGCAGAAAAAGGAGCAAGCCGTACGAAAATGGGCGGACTTTTCTGGAGACTAACCCTCAGCCAAGTGATATGCGAAGGGAATACAACACCTCTGCAGAGAGGGATCTCTCTTCAGAGTTTGAAAAGCAACGGGCTGGTATGGCCACCCAGATGCGTGCTCCTTTCGATTTTGGTCCTAGATCAAGAGTAAACCAAGCATTGCTTCCTGATTCTGGTCTGAGATTTGATTTATCCTCATCCATCGGTCGTCCCCCTATTGGTAGAGGAAGAGGAAGGAGTATGGGCTCATGGAATCAGCATGAATCAAGATTCAACATGGTCGAGGCACTTGATTTTGTACCACATCTGGCATCTCAAGGACGTGCACATAGCAATCTGTTTATGGGAACCGGATTACCAAGTGCTGCAAGTACACAAAGCCCATCTTGGGGTGGATTTGGATATCCAGGGATTTCCGGTGGAATTCTGGATCCACTTCATCATCTTGGTTTGCCAGGTACTCTTCCACCGGCACTCCCCCCTCCTTTAGGTCTTGGGATGCACCGTCAACGTTGCAGAGACTTTGAGGAACGGGGTTTTTGTCTAAGAGGTGATATGTGTCCAATGGAGCACGGTGTAAATCGCATTGTTGTTGAAGATGTTCAGGTGCGTTGTACTATTTTATTACGTTCCATGTCTATGTTATGCGTTACATGGTCTCTAGTCTTACAATCCTTTTCATGGAGAATAACATAGGCCTTTGAGTTTCCTTGATAGCTTTGTTGAATTTTCATTCTTTGATATCCTTCTGGGCTTTTCTAATGGTTGATCTAGGCCGTAAGTGCTGAGAATTTTTATTTCCTTGAATGTGAAAGTATTTCTTCAATCATGACTAGTCGTGCTGCTACAAGCAAAATAATTCTGTCTTTATCTGAATGCAGTTCGGTTGGGATTTTTCTTTTTACATGGTAGTATCTTTCCTCAATTGAACTTTTGATACACGAAATTACCATTTGTGTCTTTTATATGAACTCTTGTGAGTTGTGACCTATTATTCTTGTAGGGGAAGATGTTATTTCTTGTGATGCCCTCACTCTTATGCAATACTGTTGATATTTTTTTTTCCTTCTTTTTTGGCGTTGGATAAGTGCCCTCCCCAACCCATTGTTGCATAATCTTGTTTGAGTTTTTTTTGTTTAATTACTGCTTCGCACTACCTTCACTGTAAGTATTCGGGTGAGATCTTGCTTGCATGGTTTTGAGAACTCAAATCTCTTTAAACTCTGGTTTCCTATTTGTGCTATCTGCTTTCGCTAATAACTTTTGTTTCTTGATTTTACAGAGCCTTTCTCAGTTTAATCTTCCTGTCTCACTTGCAAGTTCACGTGCACCAGGAATTCAAGCTGGGATAGGATGTTTAGGCCCCCTTAATGCAACTTCTAGCCTAATGGCAAACAGCAAAGTTCCACCTAGTAGAAGTAGCAAGTCTATTGTGGCAGATGAAGGAATAAGAGTGAATGGGGTTCCCTCAACTAGTGCTGGTGCTGAAGCAGATGTCTATGATCCTGATCAACCTCTTTGGAACAGTAGTCGTCCTGAAACATCAACTGCTCTATTGAGTCTTCCTTCGCCGAACATTGACGATGAACCTATTTGGGATCCTGATGCTTCTGCTCATCAAAGCCTTGCATTTTCTGATGGACTTGAGAGTGAAGGTGTTATCAGAAACTCTATGGTTGATTTGAATTTGAGGAACACAACTTCATCTGTTTGGGGAAGGATTGCATCTGGAAATAAGTCAGAACCAGCAAGTAGATCTGATGACAATGTGGCTGCAACTATCCTTGGAAAAGAAATGAAGGATAATTATGAGAAGGTGACAACATGTAAACCTGCTCCAACTCAAGGAAGAGGTGCTAGTGCTGATGGGCTTGGACTGAAAGGAACAATTATTCAATCTTTCTCTAGAACATCCAAAGATTTTGGCCGTAATCGTCCGAAGGCGTCCCAGAAAGCTTCCCGTACCCTCTATGTAAATGGAATTCCTCAGAATAACAACAGGAGGGAGGCTCTTCTATCACACTTCCAAAAGTTTGGAGAGGTAATCGACATCTACATTCCATTAAATAGTGAGAAAGCTTTTGTTCAATTCTCTAAAAGGGAAGAGGCAGAAGCTGCCCTTAAGGCACCTGATGCTATAATGGGCAATCGCTTCATTAAATTGTGGTGGGCCAACAGAGATAGCATTCTCGATGAGGGACAGAGTAACCCCTTTACTAAATTAGAGCATTCTACAGATCAGGTTATGTCGTCTACTCCTCGGCCATCTGCTGCTAACAATGGAAAAGAAAATTTGCCATCTGTAGCTCAAACGGCTAGCAGTGCCTCTGTTTCTGGAACATCTCTACCTTTTGTTGGTTCTAAAAGTCCATCAGTAAATGGTCGTAAAGCACCTCCTCTGGTCCAGAAGAAGACGGATACATTGGAGCTTTTGAAGGAGGAAATTCGTAAGAAGCAAGAGCTGTTGGATCAGAAACGAGATGACTTCCGTCGCAAGCTGGATAAACTTGCAAAGCAAGTATGTAAACTTTTCACCTCATTATATTGTTTCCTGATCTTCATGTGACGATATTGGAAATATGCTGATCTGCGCCCTGAAATATAAGCATTTAGCTTTACTTTGTTGTTTTTTCCAGTACTCTACAATACTCTGATATAGAAAAAGTAGGGCATAGTATATCTCTTGGTATATTTGCCTCGATGTTCTATTTCCTGAGGATCATGCCTTTTTTAACTAAAGCTGTAGAGGCTAAAAGGTTCTGTTGATCAAAACAGTGCACTGGTTGCTGGTCTCAATATGTTAACCTATGATACTAAAATCATTGGGCAATTCTGTTGCAGGCTGTTTCAGTTCACAAGGGAGAAGGTGATCCAGAGCAGGTGGTTAAAAGGCAAAAGGTGGACAAAGGTACTCATGTCACAGAAGGGGCTACTCCTAGGACTACAACTAGTAGTCCCGAGACAAACCTAGAAGCTGAAAAAACTCCAGAGAAGAGCAAACCTGCTGAGACTTTAATTTCTCCTGTTTCCATTAAAACTCGGAAAATTCTGCAGCAATCACCGAGTATAAAGCAGACAAGCTGTCTTCCAGCACCTCTACTGAATAGGTTTAAGCTTGACAATCGCCCTACTTCATTTAGAATTCTTCCTCCTATACCAGAAGATTTTGCAAATGTAAGCCTATCCCTCTCTATCTTTCTATTTATCTTGTTTGATTCTAGTTGGGAAAATTACCATGAATCAGCGAGAGTGATTTACATTTGCCTTCTACATACTGATTGCGTTAGGTTGTCCAACTTGAGGCCCTAGGTAAATTCACATTTACCTTCCACATATGGGTAGAATCATAGGCATAGGACTGTTCATATGAAAGGCCTTACAGTGCTATAGTGCTCTGCTTCTCTATTCCTTTTCGAAATATACATAATATCTGTCATCCTCTTTTGTTCATGCCAAAAAAGGGAGAAAGGGGTTCTATGTGGAGAACAAGAAAAGATGAGAGTTGACATTGCTTCTTGCTTGGTCGCGACATTGTGAGGACAGAAGTAGGAAGAGGGAACTGCCCTGTTAGAGAAGTCAAAGCATTTGAAAATCCCGAGAAATGGTCTTACAAGTTATTTTATGCAGATTTGAACTTATTACTTTAATTGCTTGTTGCATGTATAAAATGCTCGTGGCATATGATTGCATCCATAAATGTAGGCACATATGATTTAGAAACACTTATCCGTCTTTTTAGATACGGAAGAGGCAAAAAAATTTCACTGTATTTTGCCTTATCAATACATGTCACAAGAATTTATGGTAAAATAGTAAAGGTGTCAACTGACCATGTCCCTTCTGGTCTAAGGATTACTTGAGCATGGCCTTGGACTCCAAATCTTAGGCTTGGTTCAGAACGATTCTAGAGCAGGTCCAGAAGACATTTCCAGAGCATGACCTAACTTTGGATTGAGTAGCACTGACCAATACTTTGTTTCTAGCCGTTCAGTCTTGAGCAATGCTTTGGGCTTAAAATCTAGGCCGGAGCTCTTTTTCGGTATTAATCTTAAGAATTTTGCAAGAGGAAAAGGATATGTCTTTGTTCCTCTGATTCATACCCTTGGTGACTCAGCATGATATTGATGCTGATACTTGGATGTCTTTCCATCTCTGTTCTGCTTTGCAGCTTTGGTAGGGAAGCATAAATTATCTGGGTGAAGTCACTCATTAGCAATATAGAATTTTGCACTTTTTAGCTGATTCCTATTATCTCCACAGGAGGCTTCTATGAAGGAGCATTTTTCGACATTTGGTGAACTTTCTTCTGTCATAATTGAGGACTCAAATGCCCAAACCAACAGTGCTGGCATGGAGCCTTCTGTTAACCAATGTGCTATCATTACTTTTACTACACGTCGTTCTGCTGAGAGAGCATTTGCATCTGGTAAATATTGGCAAGGTCACAGTTTACAGTTCAAGTGGTTGATGGTATCTCCTAATTCGAGCAATGACTGTGTAACACAAGAAGCTAGTCTTATGTCAAACCCTATGGGATGTTTGGGTGTGAAGAGCCCACCTGATACAATGATGTCTGGGTCATCTTCATCCACTGTTGAAAAGCTACTTTCTGTTGGCATCCGCGAGGCTGCTAGAAATGATGAATCTGCACTCAATGTGCAAGTTACATGTGCTTCTGTATCTATGGACAAGGTTTCTGTTCAGACATCGCATTCAACGCCTGAGGAGTCATCTTGTGAAAAGCAGCTACCTGAGGTTCTTACTCACACGGCTGAGGTCAGCAGCAATGTTATTTCACACTAAGAGGTATGCTGCATTTACTATGTATCAGTATTCAGTATCATTCAGTAAACTTATCATGATTCTGGTCTTGTTTTTGTTTCATTTGATTTTGAAATGGTTTACTAGTTCTGATTCATTATCCGGAGAATGGCCATGCATCATATGTAGTGACTGGCTATCTGATGACTGTTACCTTTGAAGACACAATCATGGTAGGAATATCTTAATGACTTCTAGAATAATTGGCAACCTTAGATCCAGGTTCCAGGTAAAGTATGGAGGATGTATGGGTATTTTATGAAGCGGATTTTAGATATCGGGCATACCGAATGGAAATTAACCAGGATGAGATATGTAGATCTCTTGAATGGAAAAATCGGTCTCTCTGGGGGTCAAATATGCTAAATTCCCAAATAGATATTATTCTTGAGATGCTTTCTAAAGTCATGAATCATGACCAACTTATCCGAGATTTTGATTGTTTCTGGTGTCTTCTGTTTGGTACACAAGCTAACTAAACAGCACGTCTTATATACCAATCGGCATATGAAGTGGATATCTGCTTAGGCTAGTTATTGATACATGCATCAAAGTTATAAAAACGTAAACTTGAAGGGAAACATAAGGCATGGAGTGTTGCATCCTTCAGAGTATTGGCGGACATACAACTTTCAAGCACACAATGGGCATTGCAGGAGGAGAATGTTGAGGTACATGTGCCATAAAAAAAAAATTGAATGTTAACACAAAAATCAGTGTCTTTTTGAATTTGGCGGGTTTGGAAGCAATTATGGGCTAAATTATGGAGATAGTTGAGTGCAGGTAGAAGGTTTAATAAGGAGGACTTAAATTAGGGGAAAGAGAATGAATTATAAAGATCTTGACCCAAGTTGTGGCAAAGGGTTTTTGAACGGTTTGCAGCAAATGCATGAGAATTGATTGGAATGATCATGGAAAGAGGATAAAGACAAGATTCCAGTTAGGTTGTTGGATAAGAATTGCAATTTGTTTTTGGTTTTAATATTGGCTTACCACGACCCTATTTCAGCAATTTGATCGTCTTTCCCTTACATATGCTAAATTTAGGTATCAGTCACTTACCGCGCTCTTCTCCTTTTTTCTCTCTGAGTTCTCTGTTTTATTCTTTTTCATCTCCTTCAAATTCTTTATGCTTTAGTTCGACCTTCTTTTGGTATAGTTCAAATTATTATACGTTTTTGGCATCCTTTGAATGATGATTTAAAGCATTCCAAGCAGTTAAATGGTGTGTGATACTTTTGTGTGCCATTTCTGGATTATTCTACTTATTGCCTATCCTTTCTTTTTGTTACATGTCAAATGGTATTTAAGTTTCTAGACTTTGATTGTTATATAACTTCTGGAGGATATATGATACAGTGAAATGCTGGGAATTAAAACAAACTTATAATTACTCCATACTAGAATTTAAAATTGATGATGGAACACGGTAGTAGAAACAGCTCAGTGGGAAGGAACACTATTGAACCATCTCTGAATGATGCTACTTGTCACCTATTCTTTTTTTTGTCTCACATGGCGAATGGTTGTGAAGGTTCTACACTTTGGCTGATTTTACATCACATCTGGAAGATATAAGAGAATGAAATTCTATGCATTGAGACTCATTGTTTATTATCTGACAGCTAGAATTTACCAGCCTTAAAGTGTGTTTGTTTCTTCTATCCCTAGACTGACATTGTGGTCAATTTGCTTTGCAGAGAATGTCTTCTTAACACTCTTGGGCTAGTTCTGGTGATCACTGGTCCTCAAACTTGCTCCTTTCTCCTGAGGAGGTCAAGTATCTTTGATTTTGGATTTTCGAGAAAAGTGGATTCTTATGAAGGGTTTCTTTGTTGTTTCATCCTCACTTAGAAGAATATGTGTAGTGCAGATTCTGTATATCTTGTGTGGGAGCAAACTTGGTTAGAAATTTTTACATTATTGAGGATAAGTGGATACAAAAGAAAGAGGAATCATGAATTCTTATGTAATTTTCCTGGTGACTATTACGTTTATTTTGTTTCACCATCACATGTTCTTTAGATTTCAGCATGATGACGAGACACTAGTAGTAGAGAATTGTATAAAGCTTCGGCTGATATGACTTTGTTCTTCGACTATTCATCTGCTGATCATGATTGATGTCATCCATTGTGAATGGCTCACCCCTTTTCCCCAAGAAGCATTGGCGCAAAGAAGGGAGACTGGTTGATAACAGTCATAAATCTTGTAAGTTGTTCCGATGTTACTTTTTTATTATGCAAATGCTTTCCATCTTTATTGGATTCTTGTATATGGCACGAATGTGGATGAACACCGAACAAATGTTATATATTCAGGCATACCCAAACTGGGATTTTATCTTGATTCCTTTGTCCGGGCAATGTTCAAGAATTTAGATGAGATGCTTTCTCTTCGATTGACATTTTTGTGGAGGAAAACGAGGACTAGATCATGAGCAAGATGTGCGTGATATACACAAGATGGAAAGGGGAAAAAAAACAACTGAAGTGGGAGGAGTAAAAGATAAAAAGGTATTGGAAGAGGAGATTTTTCGGGAAAGTGAAAAATGAAAAAGCGAAGAGAAAAAAGAAAGGTAGAAGCAAAAGGAGGGGAAAAAGAGCTAGAAGCAAAAAGGAAAAGAAAATTTTGCAGTTGATCACTGAAAATTATCATGACACATCAACTGCTCTTTTACAGTTTTTCTTCTGAGGCAGTCTTCCTTTTCTTCAAGATGTTTGTCCTTTGATTTTATTGTTATTTCAGCTTGCATAGTTCATCGAAGTTGCTTGTCATTTTAGAAGATTGAGAATCTGGTTCAATTTTAGATATGATGGCATGATGAAAACGCTACATGTTTCGCATGTGTTCCAATTTTCTGTTTCTGTTCAGCTATATATTTTTTGCTCTTATAGATAGCTAGATTTGCATCGATTTACTTCAGATGTGTCGTGTGAAATTCTTTGTGCTACAATAAAACACGTCTTAGATGTTATCTGCTTCGTTAGATAAAGCTACTGTTGTGTTTGTTATCTCGTGCTTGCAATGAAAGCATATCTCTTAGCCATCATGCTTGCAGCATCTCTAGCATTCTTTCCAGCAATCAGTGGTTTTTTTTTTTTTGCTCTTAGTCCAGCAATTAGTGGTTGCATACATGTGAGAGAGGAGGCATAAATATCTTGTTTCAACAATGATGATTTGGTTGGTGTGGGGCAGCCAGTCAGCTGTAAGATGGCGAGTAGGGTGTTCTCTAAACTTTATTTCCTTATCTAGTGTTGATTTTGCTTACATTCAAGGTAAATATCAATTTTCTTTGAAGAATATGGTATGGGCTCTCAATCTAGATTGCTAGTATTCATAGGATGTGACAGGTGCTCCTATCATTAACTGCTTCATATCTTCTTTGACTGTGACTCTTCATCAAGAATGAGATGCGTTCATCCAGATAAAACTATAGCAACCACTTGTTACAAACTCTTCCATTGGCCTTTTGCTTCCAGAGATGATGGATCACAGATTCACAGCTTCTGTCCTTGTTCGGCCTGCCCATGCTTATTGCTGTGGTCCTAAGTGTATTTGATGGAGTTCATTGCTTATCCAGATTGGACTTCTTTCCTTAGTTCTCCTTCTCTAGTCCAAAATATTATCTTCTAGATTACATGGAGGTTCATGCTACTCTTGTTTTCTTTCCACCTTATCTCATGATACTGGATTATTATGTCTGGGAGTTTTTGGGAACCGCCATGCTTTTCTATGCTCCTTTTGGGATACTCCCATATCGACATGACCCGGCCGGTCTACATGGGCCTTTCCAAGTGGTTCCTGATTGAGGGTCTCTTTTATCTGTGTGTTTCATGATACAGCATCATGATGCATACTTTTGTAAGGTACTAAGGTCCCAACCCTGTCAGCCGTGGCCATATGGAGAGAGAACCGCTCTCTGGAAAGCATGCTGAGCATAGCTTCCTGTCTTCGCACCAGGAGCCAGGAGGTGGCTGACAGAGTGGAGAAGGAGCAAAGGGCCAGTTCCACTCCATCATGAGAATTTTTTCATTCACTTCGCTATGCCTTTTATGATCGATGATCTCATGTCAAAGTGCACCTATTCACTCCGCGGAGGACATAGTTTTTTATTATTATTAGTTAAGCCATAGGCTAGATGACTCATTAAAGAGTGTACAGCGAGCTAGGGAACTAGGGGCGACAGGGACATAGTTAGTTGGACATATTTCTAAAGGTAGGCAATAGGCATTGCATCACCCGGTTAATGGCCGAAAATAGTTAGGCACATACTTTTAACTTTGTTTTATTAGTTTAGTCCGAAGGTTACAACAAAACTCTTTGTGCAACACTATCCAACACTTCATTTCCAAACCAGGGAATGAATATGAAGGAACATATTTTTAAAAGCATGGATGGCAGAGTTTCCTGCATATGATGCTATTTTCATTCATTAACAATATAGGGATTACAAAGCTTTTGGCGTTGGTTCTAAACCATTCAGAAACCACAGCCATCTTACGTCTAGGGTCTTAAACGCATCAAAACGTTTCACTCACTGAAAATGAAACACTACTACAGGCTAAGGTTCAACAAAGATGGCCTGCCTAAAAGACTCCATAAGGAATCTTATGAGGAAAATGATGCGCTATGGACTCATCAGTATCACTACTGATCTGAGTCATCCATCTCCCCGCAGGCCCCGCACACCCAGTTAGGATACCTTCTGGACCCAAGATTCCACGTGGCACCCTGGAAACTAACCACGTCAGATAGAAAATCTAGACATTGTGGGTTACGTCAGTGCGAGACAGGGGAACCCTTTGACTCCTCTAGGGGAGGAAAGTTGAGGACCAGACTAGACACCCCCACCCTCTCTTCCACTGTTTAGTGCTTCCAATGGACCACCCAATCATTTTGTGCAAGTGTCAGTGTGTGATAGTGATGTGATCAAGGTGGACCGTCCAATCGATGGACCCCCATGGACATCTTTTGTAATCCCACTTTGTTCTTTACCCACTAGTGAACAAAAATGTCAGCTAACGAATTTGAGCTCAATTCTGGATATTACTCTTTTAGGGCGTTTGATTGCTTGATACAACTGATGCATTACATACGTGTTTGATTGATTGTATCAGCTGATGCAGTATGAGTTCATTTTCTGTTTGGTTAATACGTATTGTATCAGTTGATGCAGACAAGCAAACGCCATCGTCGTTGTCGCATGTTCACCTCCGGCGACATCGTCGGTAACCACCACCATTCACCACCACTCTCTATCTCCCATATCTCTCTACTCCTCCACCCTCCTCTCCTCCTTCCTCCTCAGGACCCCGCAACCACCACACCCTCGTCATCAGCGGTCTCCATCCGTCGTCGCTGCCGCCTAATCACCTCCGACGACATCGTCGGCAACCACCACCATTCACCACCACTCTCTATCTCCCATATCTCTCTACTCCTCCACCCTCCTCTCCTCCCTCCTCAGGACCTCGCAGCCACCCCACCCTCGTCATCCGCGGCCTCCAACCACCTCTTCACCATGAGTCCCGGTGAAGCTCCCAAGGTCGTCGTCTCCTCCCTCCCCGGTGAAGCCGTGGCCATCCGCGGCTCCTCCTCTCTGTTCTGCTGTCATCTCGAGCCCGGCCACCGCCCGAGACCCCTCCCCCTCTCTCGGGACTACCTCCCATGACGTCTCCGCGTTCCCCGCCGACGCCTCGAGGTCGCCCGGCCTCTCCTGAGCTCCAAGCCTCACTAGAACCCGCGCGTCGTCACCACTCGGCATCATTGTCTCCGACCACCCCGCTCCCAACCGCCTCCAGATCGGACGCCCCCTCGCCTCCACACGCCCAATCCGACAATCCATCGCCGTCCTCGAAGTGTGGGTCATCCCCTTCATCGGATCCAAATGCAGAGGGCCAGTGGAGATCGTGACTGGAGAGGAAAGCCGGCGTGGACCATAGGAGCGGAGATTCGAGCGGCGGCGGCCAGAGGAGTGGAGAACCGAGCGGCATGGGCTAGAGGAGCGGAGATTCGAGCGGCGGTGACCAGAGGAGCGGAGATCCGAGTGGCGGCGGGCAGAGGAGGGGAGATCTGAGCGGTGGCGAGAGGGGAGATCCGAGCGCCGACGATCCGGCGTTGGGAGGAGAGGGTCGGCTGGCTCGGGGAGAGGAGAGGGGAAGGAGTAGAGGAGAAGGAGGGTCATGGCTCGGGGAGGAGAGGGGAAAGAGTAGAGGAGAAAGGAAGGAGTAGAGGAGAAAGGAGGGTCATGGCTTTGGGAGGAGAGGGTTGGCTGGCTCGGGGAGAGGAGAGGGGAAGGAGTAGAGGAGAAAGGAGGGTCATGGCTCGGGGAGGAGAGGGGAAAGAGCAGAGGAGAAAGGAGGGTCAGGTCACGTGAGGCATCACGTGATGTATCACCTGATGCTGCATCATGAGATGCAGCCAATTTGGTTGCATCTTCTGATGCAGCATGAAGTCACTTTTTTGTATCAACTGATGCAGTATCAGCTGATGCATCTGGTCAACCAAACATGGGTTTGGACCATGATGCTGCATCAACTGATGCATGCATCTGTTGATGCATGCAACCAAACGCCCCCTTAGTTGAACACTATCCTACTGAAGATTTGCTGAAAGTTCGAATTCAAAATTCCAGTTTGGATTTAGTGATCAAATGGCTAAGCAATCAGAATCCATATCTAGTAACCATGTGACCCCCTTGTGCCATCTGACACATGTAACCACTATCACACCCACCACTCTCTCTCCTAACCATCCGGTAACTACTTCTCTTTCTTCACCTTTTGTCACATAGGCACCAGATGTATATGACTCGGATGCCGTGTCATAAAATGTTACCTTATAAGATAGACTAGTGGACCCCTTGCCATGATAACCACCCTTCTCTCTTCCCCTCCCACATTAATTTCCAAGTAAACCCCTCTCTCTCCCCCAACTATTCCCCCTTTACATATGCTCCGTGTGGGACTGGGATAACCTCCTTCATGTAGACTCAATATGAGACAACATGGTGATTAACTTATAATCATCATGTTATATATAAAATATTTTTAATGAATCTCAAAACTCTAAAACCACTTATTTTATTGATCTAGTTTATTACCTAAGATTATGGGAAGATGATGTTATTCCCGAACGAATCATATAGGCAAAAGTTAATTTTATAGTTTGTATTTCTAGAGTAGAGTAGGTTGGAAGGGCTTTGTAAATTATACATGCTTCCAATTTGGTGGACCTGTTGAGAACTTTATACTCCATGCTGGCTAATAAATAAACCCAAATTATCTCTTTAGTTTAACTTTTCTTTCCCCCTTCTTTATCCGACTTCCCATATCAAGAAGTCAAGAACCTTTAAGAGTATTATAACATGTTTTCTATCTCATTCTCTATTATTATATTTAAAAAATATGATGAAAAAACATATTTCATATCTTTAAACTCATTTCATAAAACCAATCTCATTCCTTATAATTAGGAAATCTGTTAAAATTTAGGAAATGAGATAGGGAACGAGTTTGAGGATAAGGAACATGTTGGGTAATTATTTTTTATCATATCTTTTAAATTTAGGGATAGAGACCGGAATAGGGAATATGTTAGAAATGAAAACGCATTTCCTATCCACTAAATATGTTTAAATTTTAAAACTTGCATTATTGGGAATCAATGTAGGGAAAATTACTAGGTGGATAAGGCAAAAATCGATTCTTTATATTATAGAATGACATAAAATCCCGTTAAAATAGGAATATGAATAGATCCAGGGAAGATGTGACAACCATGCTCTAAGACGGAAAAAAAATCCAAAAGGTAATACACCTATCACATAAAATACTTTATAAAGCCGTGAAAAGTTAAAAGGGTATTTAATACATATAATACGGTAAAAATTACGGCAGAATCAAAAGCCTGGAGTATTAAGAACATCAAAAGACGAGAGTGGGAAAAAAAAGCTGCTTTTAGTGCTACAAAAGCTCCACCTTTGGATTCGGTTCTGATGGGCTCCACTTTCAAAAAGGAAAGGAATGGATTTAGCGGATTTTTTTAATCCTACAGTCATTAATAATAATCACTAAGGATATATAATAGTTATGTAAAGAACTTATGATACGATTCCATATGTAGAGCACACAAATGATGATTGTGTTATATGATTGAGGAATTTGGATGGAGGCTTTCTAATTAGATGATGATGTTTTCATTGCTATCCCTGGATAATGTGTGAATGGATAGAGTTGCCCGTTTGTATTGGCATTCCAGATCTGTTATTAGTTGGTTTCGTTACGTTGGCTATGATGATTTCTCTTTTTTTTTTTTATTAGTTGAGTCAAAAAAGATTAGGTTCAGAAGAGATCACATCATAGGAGAAGGTAAATTGAGTCTTTATCATCAGCCATCCTTTTAGCTTGGAGAGCTAATTGCCATGATTGAAAGATGCGGATTCCTAGACCCCCTATCTCCTTCGGTAGACATACCTTCCTCCAAGCCACGCAGCTGGCACCGTCTTTTTTTCCTTGTCATGAAAAATCACGGCACATCTGTTCAATCCTTTCAATCACAGACATAGGAAGGTGAGTAGTTAACATAACATATGTCGGGATTAATTGGAGGACAAATCTCACAAAGACCACCCTACCGGCCTCTAACAGCCTTTTATGTTGCCATAACATAATTTTGTTAGCCAACTTCTCAATCATAGGAGCAAAATCCACAACACAGAGCCGCTTTAGAGATAGCGGCACATCAAGATAGGTCCAAGCCGACTCAGCTTCTTCCACTCTAAGTATCCTGGACTGGTTCATCTCCAAGCCAGATAAAGCCTCATGTTGTCATAGGCTGACCGCAAGTCTACCTTGACCATAGCAAGTAATGTACGTTAAAGAAATGCCCACTCTACCTTGTCATAGGCCGATCATAAGTCTACCTTGACCATAGCAAGACTTCCGTGTTTTTGGTGCATCCTTGCTGAATGTACCATCTCCACCGTCGTATGAATGTTGTCATGGATTGAGCGATCAGACAGAAATGTCGATTGCTCCAGTCTCACCATATCATCCAACACAATCTTCAACCGCCGTGCAATGATAGAAGTTACAATTTTGTAGCCTACATTACATAAACTAATAGGCCCGAAATCTTTAACAGTTTTTGGGAATTTATATTTAGAAATAAAAGATATAAATGTCTCGTTCTAAGAAGGAGGGAGGCGACCAGTTTGAAAAAAATCCTAGCACTGATGTATATAATTCGAGAGAGGGTCATTTTCGAAAGTCTTATATATTTATGTAGATGATATTCTTGAATTTAATTTGAAGTTCAAAATTCATTCAAGATTACAAAAAAAAAATTGTTCCTAATTAGCACCTCGAATATTCGGTGAAACAAATAGTTTTAAACTTATTTGGGATTTGTACAAAAGAATCCATTTAATCAGTAATCAGACTATTATCATCAAAAGCTTTGTGACCCCTTCGTGCCAAAGGCAATGGGCAATGGGTCATATAAAAAGAAGAGGCCTCCTTTTTAATATCCCGGAGAGAAGAGCGGGGCTGCTACCGAGGTGGATGTCTCGTGCTGTCGGGCGCTTCCTTTGAGGCCGAGCGCATCGATTCAGAAGACATATTAGCAGTGTTACACGGCACGTTCCGGCGTTTTCCAGGAGAAGAAACAAATGGGTTCTTTAAATGCGGCTTTTTTGAGGATTATGACGATTTGTTAAGAGCTAAAGACTGGATTCAAGAGTTCTAATCTTATCCGGGTTTCTTCTTGTTATAAAGATCAGCAAGAATCCGTTGGTTGCTTCATTGATCCGGAGAAACAGAGCACTCTGTCTCTGAGGAGTGTTTTGTGAAGCCAGTGGTTCTTCCGAGCAGCAGAGCGTGGTGAATCCAGTGAACTCAAAAGGGTCATCTTCTTGTGGGAAAAGAACAGAGATACTTCGGAGTTGAAGCTATTCCCTACTGCTACAGACCTCCGCACCCACACAGGGCCACCGAAGAGGGAAGTGAGAAACCACGAGGACGGCAGATGCTTGAGGAGCACTGGTAACCGCCATCGTTGGAGTTTAGCCTCCAGAGCCACCACCCAGGTGTCACCCTTCTTCGAACCACCACTCCGTCGTTCTCTACCCACCGGCGACACACCCAAAACCTCAACTTTGTCTCTTCCCCCTCACGGGGTTCCCCCTCTATGCCCTCTTCGTCGGCTGCACCCGGTCCTCCCCGCTATAAATCCCGTCCAGGGGCTCCCCTCCCTAATCATCCCCACCCACCCCAACTCATCCCCCTTCCCCGATTTAACGTGCCCTTCTCCGTATTTGGCAGCAAGGTTTCCTCAGTGGCACCCATTAGAGGCATGAAGCCCAAAAATGGGAGCCGAGGCTGCCGGCCCGGTCATCCGACCGGGATATGGTGGCTCGTCATCGTTGGGTCCGTGACACTGAACCTGGTCTTGCTCTCCCGCCTACTCCCCCAACATGACTCCCCTAAGGGCGCCCCTGTATTGCCGCAGAGCAAGTTGGGGCCTTTGGTGGATAAGGATAACGCCGCCGCCGAGCTTGATGTCGAGGTCTCCGCCACCAGTGGCTCCAAACCCATCTCCAAGGATTCGGTCATCAACCTCGACCAGTGAGTATTCCCAGACCCCTCTTCTCCTAGCTTTCTTCTTTCTTTTAACTCCTTTTGCATACTCGATTCCCCGTCACGCCGGCGAGGGGTCGATGGGTCTACTCCTTCCCGGCTCGCCGCCTCGCCGGAGTTGCTACCTCTCGGCTCTGTTTCTTTTTTAAATTACAACCGGAAGACGGCGGCGGTTCGACAGGGTCCACCAATCCAACGGTCGGGGTCACAGAATAAAGTGTCATTTAAGAGTCCATCGCAATCATGCCCATGATCTTGTCAATTATAGATGAAAAGTCCAATTTTTCTATCCATTTAATTTGTGCTATTCGTAGCAAATTGCATGAAAACTTGTTTAATTTTATGAATTACAAATTTACGCAAATTTAGTAGCATATTCCTGAGCTTTGATTGATTGCAGTGGCGATCCGACGATGTTTGAGACATTCTGGCGGTCGGTGGGCGAGGAGGCGACTGTCACGATCCCGGGGTGGCAGACGATGAGCTACTTCTCGGACGTGACCAATGTCTGCTGGTTCCTCGAGCCGGAGCTGAACAAAGAGATCCGGCGCCTCCACCAGCTGGTCGGCAATGCCGTCGTGCAGGACCGCCACATGGTGGTCGGCACCGGCTCCATGCAGCTCTTACAGGCTGCGGTCTATGCGCTGTCTCCCTCCGATGCTCCTGAGCCGATGAGCGTAGTCTCTCCCGTGCCATACTACTCTGTAAGCTTTCTATCGCATAATTCGCTTAAATTAATATTCTTAGATAAGAAATCAGTGCAATTTAGAATCCATAATGCTAATCTGATGCTTCTAAAGTGGCAGTGTCACTATCATGTTATTCCATATGGTGGGGCTTATAGTTCATTGATTTCTTTTATAATCTAGTGGGAAGTATCTATCAGAGACCTTCCTCTTTAATGGACCACTTCTAGCAATCCATATCCTCTCCTTCCATGTGATGTCTATTAATCTAGTTACACATGTTTCTGATGATCTCATGGCATGTAGGCCTATTGTCTCCGGAGTCAAACACCACTCTGCTATGTATCTTAAGCTGGATGTTGATCATGTTACTCACTGTTTCTTTGTCTGTTCAATGCATTTGCCTTGTTCATCTGTGTTCCAATTTCTTCGGCATTTAACATGTGAGAAACTACTATTATAATTGATAGAGGGAAGTCAATTACAAGCACTATGCTTTAGAATTGGTTGTTACGAGTAAGATTGAGTGACATTTTGTTACCTCGGCGCATGATCGCAGTCATATCCGGCAGTAATGGACTACCTTCGATCTGGATTGTTTCGGTGGGCTGGCGATGCCTATGCGTTCAAAGGTGACACGTACATTGAGCTGGTCTGTTCGCCGAACAATCCTGATGGCTTCATCAGGCAGCCTGTCCTCAGCTTGAAGAAGGGAAAGACGATCCATGATCTCGCTTACTACTGGCCTCAATACACTGCCATCACTGGGCCAGTAGATCAAGAGATCATGCTGTTCACCATTTCCAAGTGCACTGGCCATGCAGGGACCCGGCTCGGGTCAGTTACAGTCCTCTGTTCTGCCACAAAAGCATCGTAGTTTAGAATTAAACTCTTAATGTTTAATGGAGCAATCAACACTTTCCAATGTTTTGTATTTACAGTTTTCAACATTGATGTGCAGGTGGGCTGTTGTGAAGAACAAAGATGTCGCCAAGCGGATGACCAAATTCCTGGAGCTTAACACCATTGGGGTATCCAAGGACTCTCAGCTCCGGGCTGCGAATATCCTAAAAGTGGTCTCCGATGGCTATGAACTCTCGGATACAGTCACTTCTGCAAGGCTCTTCGAATTCGGGAAGAATCAAATGAGCCGGAGATGGGAGATGCTGAGGGAGGCTATCAAGAAGAAGGGACTCTTCAGCCTGCCTGAGTTCCCTTCTGTGGCCTGCAGATTTACTGGGGAGAACACAGCGTCTTACCCTGGTATGCGAATCTAAGATCTAGACATTTGTGTTGAAACTTCTAGTTCAAAGTCACCAAAATTGGTTCTCAGCTGTGCTTCTTGTTGTTTTACAGCATTTGCATGGCTGAAATGTGAGAAGGAGGACATTGAAGACTGCGAGAGCTTCCTGAGAACCCTTAAGATACTGACTCGAAGTGGGAGGCACTTCGGGGTGGAGCCTAAGTACGTGAGGGTCAGCATGCTCGATAGAGATGAGACCTTCGACCTCTTCATCGAACGCCTGGTGTCCATACAATGATGCCCTTCATCTTCCTGGGTATCTCCTTTTCTGTGGAGCTTTTTGTGAAGGCAAGGGATCAAATTGAGGATGGCAGGGGTAATTCTTTTCAGTGTCTCCTTCATGCTGTGGCCCTGCATTGGAAACAATAGTTATGACTTGTATCTTTACTGAGATCATCTTGAGAAAATTTTCTCTTGTAGGCTTTTCTTCTCTTCTCTAGTATAGACTTCAGTTCAGTTGGTTTGGTCTTTTGTTGTTACTAGCTAGCCTAACAGTAACAGGTGTTAATGAAATCCACATGTAATCTGACATCATTGAAGCAGGAGTCATTTTGTGGATTCCTATCTACTGGCAATTGGTTTTTCTTGGTGACTAGCTTGGACTTGGTAAAATTACAGGGTTGGAAAACATCTACTAAATGACAACTTAGATTCTTTACTTTTGTATCCAACACATCTCCTATATATCCTGGGATAGCTTATCCCATCTCTCCCAAGTCCCAGGGGGTTAGAATGTTAGATGGTACATAGAACATGAACTCCATAAAAAGGAATACCTACTCCATCCTGCCATGTAATTACTTTTCTCAATCATTAGCATATATATATATATAGGGGGATTAGGCCATAACCCTAAATCCACCCCCCTCTTTGTCCAGAGCCCCATACATCTTGCTAAAAACCCCACCTTCACTGTTTTCGTAGAATAACCCAACAACACATAAAAATGACAATAATACCCTTACCCTTATTTTATATTTTTTATTCCAGCATTTTCTCTCTCCTCTCTCTCCTCTCTCTCTCATCTCTCTCCCCCGGCGAGCCAACCCTCAGCTTCTCCGCCGGCGACCACCCCCTTCCCAACCTTTTCTCTCTCCTCACTCTCCTCTCTCCTCCCAACCTCCGACGGACCTCTACAATCCCGACAACTCCTTCTCCGGCGTACCCGTGGGCACTCGACCTTGGCCACCACCCCTCCACCCTCCAACCTCCTCGTTCCCGGCCACCCCCGACGCCTTCCAAGCTTCGTACCGATGTCGTCGCCTCCTTCAACCGCCATCCGAGCTCGGCCATCGACGAGACCCTCCGCCCCCTCAAGTTCCAGCACCCGCCGACGGCTCCGCTCCGTCTAAGGACGCCGATCGTCACCGAGCTCTCCAGCCCTCGCCGGAACCCCGCGCCACCCCTCCTCAACCCCTCCGTCTCCGGCCTCCCCACCTAATCCGACACCATATCCGATGCCCCTTCGCCCCTACGACCCTTCCTTCTCCGTCTTCGGGCCCGATCCGGCGAGATCCGCCTACCACCACCTCCCTGCCCCGCTCGGGGTTGTCTTCCCCGATCAACCACGCTCCTGTGAGCTGGTTCAGCCAGGCCGAGTCGCTTGTGGCCTGACCCGGTTCCCACCTGATCCAATTGATTCTGGACCGAATTGATTCAGTCCACATTGTTCCAAGCCTTGATCCAGTAGTCTGGGTCTGACCTGATCCAAATCCGATAAAATCCAACCCATCAAGCTCAGTCACACATCAATCCAATCAGACCCATATACAACAATCCAGACTTGAACCCAAATCAGAGTCGAGAGCTAGAACTGTGAATTTTTTTTTATCAAAATACAATTTACGCATAAAAAATATACATAAAATTTAGAAAATTGACCATCTAAAATTGACATAAATGCATTTTCATCTTTCAAAATTCATTTTCATCTTTGACAATTCATTTTCATCTTATTAGATTCATTTTCATCTTTCATAATTCATTTTCATCTTTCTGAATTCATTTTCATCTTTCTGAAGTCATTTTCATCTTTCACAATTCATTTTCATCTTTCTGAAGTCATTTTTATCTTTCACAATTCATTTTCATCTTTCTAAATTCATTTTCATCTTTTAAAATTCATTTTCATCTCAGCCAACTAAGTTGTAATTTGAAAAGTTAAAAAAAATGAAAATGCATTTTAAAAGATAAAAATAAAGTTAAGAAGATGAAAATAGATTTAAAATGATAAAATAGAGTTAAAAAGATGAAAATATATGAAAGATGAAAATGAATTCACAAAGATGAAAATGAATTCAGGAATATGAAAATAAATTCAGAAAGATGAAAATGAATTCAAAAAGATGAAAATGATTTTTGAAACATGAAAATGCATTTAAAAAGATGAAAATGAATTTAGAAAGATGAAAATGAATTCAGAAAGATGAAAATGAATTCAGAAAAATGAAAATGAATTCAGAAAATGAAAATGGTCTATTTTCATCTTTCTGGTCTACTTTCATCTCTTTGGTATATTTTCATCTCTATGGTCTAAATTCATTTTCATCTTTCAAAAATCATTTTCATCTTTCAAAAATCATTTTCATCTTTCTGAATTCATTTTCATCTTTCATACATTTTCATCTTCTTAACTCTATTTTCATCATTTTAAATCTATTTTATCATTTTAAAATTCATTTTCATCTTTCTGAATTCATTTTCATCTTTCTAAATTCATTTTCATCTTTCATACATTTTCATCTTTTTAACTCTATTTTATCATTTTAAATCTATTTTCATCTTCTTAACTTTATTTTTATCTTTTTAAATGCATTTTCATCTTTTTTAACTCTTCAAATTACAACTTAATTGCCTGAAATTCTTCATCAATAGTCTCTTCGGTCACATCCACTTTTCTTCTATAAATTATTTTCATCTCTCTGGTTTACTTTCATCTCTCTGGTCTAAAACCATCTCTCTGGTCTATTTCCATCTCTCTGGTCTATTTTCATCTCTCTGATCTACTTTCATCTCTCTGGTCTACTTTCATCTCTCTGGTCTATTTCCATCTCTACTTTCATCTCTCTGGTCTACTTTCATCTCTTTGGTCTATTTTCATCTCTATTTTCATCTCTCTGGTATAGTCTTATCTTTCATATCATTTTCATCGTTCTAATCTATTTTCATCTTTCTCTTTCATTTTCATCTCTCTGGTCTATTTTCATCTTTTTGGTCTACTTTCATCTCTCTGGTCTATTTCCATCTCTACTTTCATCTCTCTGGTCTACTTTCATCTCTCTTGTCTATTTTCATCTCTCTTGTCTATTTTCATCTCTCTGATCTATGTTCATCTTTCTAAACCCTTATGGTCTATTTTCATTTTTATCTTTCAGAATTCATTTTCATCTTTCTAAATTTATTTTCATATTTTTAAATTCATTTTCATTTTTCTTGTATTTTCATCTTCGTTGATTCATTTTCATCTTTAGAAAGATGAAAATACATTAAAAAAGATGAAAATAAATTAAAAAAGATAAAACTGAAGTTAAAAATATAAAAAAAATCAGAAAGATTAGATTGAGTCTATTAGAGCAGCTCAGCCACTTAGATAACTCTCTCTCTCCTACTTTCCTTCTCTCTCTCTCTCTCCCTTTCTTTCTTCCCCGCGCGACAGCCTTCCCCTTCTTCTCCCTTACCCGCGATCGCGCCGGCCTCTCCCCTCTCCGGAACTTCTTCGCCACCGTTGCCGGCCGCCGCTCCTCCTCGAGCTACCCCTCACCTCTCTCGAGTTCCCCAGCCTCCTCTGCCCTTAGATCCGACCCTCTCTCCTCTACCCTTAGAAAACCTAGGTGTCGCCGCTGCCGTCGCTTCGCCGCCATCCGGCCATAGCCAGAGTAGGTCGTCACGTCTCCGACAGCTCCCGAAGCTTCCTTCTTCCCCGACGCCGCGACGACGCCCTCCCGGCCTCCTTCCTCGGCGAGCTTCTCTCCTCTGCCGAATCCAGCGTCGCCTCCCAAGCCATCGCCTCATCGGATCCGGAGCTGACTCAAGCGGCCGGATCGGGCTCGAAGATGGTCGGAGGAACGGTTGTAGAGGCGAGGGGGCGTCGGATCCGGGGCTGGGCGGAGCTGGAGGCCGGCGGGGAGGTGAAGTCTGATGGGTCGAAGGAAGGGTTGTAGAGGCGGGGAGGGCTGAAATTCGCCGGCCCTCTGCCGGCAAACACCCGGTTAGAGATCTCGGCGAGGATGGCGTTAACGGTGAGTTAAGGCAATGCTGGAGCCGGCGATGATGGCCAGTACGACCCCCGTGGTGCCCACCACCTTCCCGAAGCCCGGCCACTTGATTTCCCTCATCTCCTCCAACACCCCACCCACTAGATCCCCTTCTTCTTTCTTCTTCCTCGCGGCAAGCACCTCCTTCAGCTCTGCCACCGTTGTCGCAGCAACGGCGGCGGCGATGTTCTCCACAGCAGCTGGTGCGGCAGGATCATCACCCCTCCGGTGCCCAACCCCACCTCCTCCTCGTCCTCCTCCGCCCACAGCTCTCCGCCGCCACCCCTATTGTTATTGTTGCCGCCATAGTAACCACCATCGTCGTGGCTATCATTGTAGTGGTCCATGTACTCGTGGCTACCATTGTAGAGGGTCGCCGGAGATCCCATGTGAGGGTTAGAGGGGGCCGGAGATCATGCGAGAGTTAGAGGAGGGGGGGGGGGGGGCATTTTAGTCTTTTTTTTAATTACATCAGTCAAATAAATCTATTAAATGGGGTTATGACCTTAAAAACTAAACTAATGGGGTTTTTTATGATATTTTTTTGTTAAACTGGTGTTATCACCAATTAACCATATATATAATTATATATATACTGATGAGGAATGTTTTGCCAACTAGGAACCTTGATATTCATTTTTTACACTTTAGGACTCCTTTCATTTTTTTTTTGCATAATAGGATCCTATACACATAAGGAACACGTGTATAAATTAATAGGTGTATAATTCTTGATTATACACGTATCATGAGTACGTGTATAATTAGTGTATGGGGTCCTATTATGCAAAAAAAAAATATGAGAGGGGGTTCTAAAGTGTAAAAAGTGAATACTAGAGATCCTATTTGACAAGAAATCCTACTGATGAGGGTAGAGGGTAGAAGATAGATCACCTAACATGAGTTTGATATAGAAACATTTCAAATTAGTGAACTTATTAACTAAAGAAATATAGGTAGCTAGATTTCACATATAAGCAAAAAAAATATA
>OY986968.1:550610-628506 GCA_963920575.1 Narthecium ossifragum
GGTTCTCTTGGAAGAGCTCAGAGGTTTTCATTGGGCATTGCAGATGGCGAAGGATCGTGGCATCGAGCGAGTTATTGTGGAATCTGATGCAAAATTCGCTCTTCATATGATTGCTAGCTAGTAGTACTCCTTGGTTGCCTGCTTGTAAAGAAATTTTGCTAGCTATTTAGGAGTTGTTTAGTGATTGTATATATACATGCTGGAGTTGTGTTTATTCCAAGGGAGGCCAACTATAGAGCGGATAGCCTAGCTAAGCAAGGCGGGGGATTTATTATGTCTTCCCCTGGCCTTGCAGGTAGTGCTTGATTGCCTAGGTCTGGGGGGGTACTTTGTTTTGTAGCCCATGTACCTTGGACGCAGCTTCTGCTAAACTTATCAAAAAGAAGAAAAAAAAAGGCGCCATTCTGGCTTTTGTAATGACCAACAAAACCCCCCTCCGCTCCGTGCACTGGTCCGTTACTGCATGGTACTCCGGGTATATCTTCCATACTCAGAAGATATATATGAGCCACCACCAACAGATAATGCTCATTGCTCATAAAATCCGACCGAGTTAATGAATCAAAGAGGCCACTCTATGAAAGATAGTCGATGCATGTCTGTAGAGTGTAATGCCAAATTTATGTATTCATGAAATTAAATTCCCTTATCTGCTTCCAAAATTGAAGGGTACGTACTAAGAAAAGGACTTGAATACCTTCATGCCATCCCATTATTAATATGTTACAAGAAAAAAGAAAGAAATCTAGGAGCACTGAGGGGTAGCAATTAATCGAGCTAGAGTACTCATTGGTCGAGGTTGATGATGGAGTCTCTGGCGAAAGGCTTCGAGCCACTGGCTGCGAATCGAGTACGACTTTTCTCTTGCGCTCGGCGGCAGCACTCGGCCATCAAGCGGTGGTGTGGTCCCATCGGGCTGTTTCGAAGAAGAGGAACCCTGGTGGGAGTCTAGAGGGAGGAGGCGTTCGAGCAAGGCCAGGTTCAGTGCAGCCGACGCAATCATAGCCAAGCCCCATATGCCCCTTGCATACGCCTCATATTTGGACCGTTGCCTTCCGATCTTGGTCTCGGTGGCTCTTGGAAGGGAATTATGGTGAAAAAGAGGCACTGGTGCGCTCTGCGTGGGATCTTCGGGGAAATCGGCGGAGGACGGATGGCTGGTTGGAGGTGGCGGGGGATGATCTATGCCCGTTATTATTGGGTGTCTATGCCTATGGCTGCTTCCATGACTGCTCGCTGGCATCCTTCCTGGTACGTACTCACAGCAGTGGACGGAGAGAGGGGTGCATGATCTTCGCCGCATAATGGCATAGGATATGCTCGGGGGTATCGGAAGGGGCCGGATAGAAACGAGAGAGATAGAGAGATGGGTCTGGCACCTGGGTGTCTTTCGTGACCAGCAATCTTCCAGCTGCATATGTCGGCTACCATTACCATGCATGTGTCAGGAGTTACCGGCTACCATGCATGTTGTTGCATGTGTGCTTTGTTGGCTTCAGGCGTGTATCATGCCAACTTGTCATGCATGTGTCAGGAGTTATCGGTAAGAAAAATGATGATCATTAGCGGCGGCGTCGGCGGAGCTTCGCCCTGGCAGCATCCTTCATTGCTGCAAATATACAACCTGCCGTCGAATTTGCTCCTTAATGCAACGGAATTGAGCCACCACGAAGCCTCCGCATGGGTGCATGTGAGACCTCCTTGTTAGAAGATATCATCATGTTCTTGAGCAATGAAGGATGCCTGCAGGAATATTATAAATAATAAGCTTTGTTTCTTTGTATATTGTTCATATAATTATTGGATAATGAGAAGATACTAGTGCTGAGTGTGAGCTTTTTAAGCTGGTTTTATGTTTTTTAAGAGGTGGATGCAATGATTTGCATGTTGTTTGGGGTTAGTTGCATGAGTGATGATAATTATGTTGGATTTAATAAGGATGTGTTTTGATTTGTTGTAATTTAATAATATGTTAAGTAAGTTTTGTTTGCTCCTTGACATGATTGCACATTACAGTCTTATTGTTTTAGGCATGTCAAGAGGGTAATTGAGGCATGCAAAAGGTTTGCTAATGAAGCTTGTGGCATCCGAATAGAGACGGAGATGTTGCATTATAGCAATTGCTAAGAGTTTGAATTCCTTTACTATTATGACCTATCTTTTCATTAAAAGTACATAAATCATGAATTAATCATGACTAATCGATTAAACCGTGCTAGGGGCATGGGTGCCTACTAGTATGTATATACTAGGTGACCCCGTGTCACATGACATGAGTAACCATCCATCCCAATTAACCCCCTTAACCGCCTACCCCCATGCCTTCTCTCTCCTCAATCTCTACAACTCATATTTCAATGTGTTCCTTTTTCTCATCCTCTTTATAACTCGGCCATTAATATGTCTCTTTCTCTCATCATGTTTTTATAATTCAGTTATTACGTATGAAAAAAATATATGAGTCAGAATGTGATTGCATATTCAGAGTAGATGAGAGGGAGAGAGAGCGTCGGTTACCACACATGTGTCAGGAGTTATAAATTACCATGCATGTGTCCAGGGGCGGACCCAGCCCCTCAACTAAGGGGGGGCCAAGGGAGGAAGAGTAAAGGGGGGGGGGGCTACGTGGGTAGGAGTAGGGGGTGCGGGGCCCACAGAAGAATAAGCAAAAAAAAAAAAATTTCAGGGGGGCCCAAGCCCCCTTGATATATGAATGGGTCCGCCCCTGCATGTGTCAGAGAGGCCGTTGGGTGGAGGTGCTCATTACCCACCGGAAGATGGCCGCCGCGCCATTAATGACCTATTTGTTTGTAAAAAGGTCATTAGGCGCTATATATTTAGCGGCGGCCAGATGGAATTTGCCGCTAAAAAGCCATAATCCCGTCGTTGCAAAACTGAAACAGTGATCGCTAAAGAGTTAATTTTCAGGACGGGTTTTGCCACGGAAGTAACTTCTCCGTTTGACGGTAGTGATGGATTAGTCTTGAGGTCAAATACCAAGCTTCTAAATTTATTGAAAATATATGACCTTTTGTCTCCCTTAAGTCATGATAAAATGCTTAACTGATAATAAATAAATAAAACAATAAAAAAGACTAGCTCCTGTGCAGCGAGGTAGGATCTTCAGTTCGAGTCTCTTTTGGCAGTTGCAATAGTAGTATTTGCCCACATCAAGGAAGGCAGGGGTCGGAGGTTCAATTTAAACAAAAGAAGCGCTCCACAACAACAACAACAACAGTTTACTTCGCCAGACCGATTAAACTCTTCGCAGCTTACATGGTAAGAAATATGCATGCCCAAATATTAAACGAATCTTTGCACAAGTTTATCAACTTCATTTTACACCGTAAATGCCAGAGAACTTCTTTACAAGGATTATAAGAAAGAAAAAAAAAAAAAACTAAACTCGATTTCAGTCCCTCGATAAAGTGTTGCTAGAAGAAGCCTTCTTCCCAACATACGTCTGCACACATGAGAAGAAGATTAACAAAATACGTCCTAGAATAAACCAATAACACAGGCCTACGAACACCACTTCAGTGTACAAAAGCTCTTATAAATACATGAACAACAGAGTAAGATGGACACCCAACAGATGTGCCCGGATATTGCATACATGGACACACATACATGCAAAAGATGCAGATCCACACAGGCATGCATATGCATGATCCAATGGGCAAGAGTACAGTGTGCAAATCTACACAGACATGTTATTATGTTTACCCTGTCTTTCATTGTTGTTATCACCAGATAGCACTAAGAACTAAATTGTTTCTTCTGACGTGCATAGAAAGAAACAGATTCCTTTGCTAATTAAGAATTATCAAGATAATGATGGAAGTCCACCGGTGACAGTGGCTAGAGAGGGCTCCAAGGACCAACACAGAGTATCATGTGTTAAAGGATAACTGCATTAAAGGGTATCATTGCCAAGCGCATGCAAGAAAATGATTGCTGAATATATTTCAAGATTGGAGCCAATTTGGCTGATGTATGAAAGGATGGGGAAGATAAGATTATACTAAGCCCAAAGCAGAGACTAACCTGCTTCCCAATGTTGAACGGGACATATTTGAATTTTATCATATGCAGAATCTGACGCTTCATTGTCAAGCCGAAAAGAACAATCCAATAGAACAGGAGTATAGGCCAAAAGACTGGAACATCAAAGACAGGGAAGAACGTCATGGCGAAAGCAACACATATAGCTTTAGTGATAGAGTACCTGCAAACAAACAGAAAGTAAATACATATAACATTATCCTTTGTTTTGTATTCAAGAAGATATGGATGCTCATAAAATCATTCAATCTAGGTGGACTTATGTGTACATGGACAAAATACTAAAATTAATTTTTCGCGCTCTACTATTCTCAACCTATTCTTTTTCTTATGTCATAGCGCATCCATCTCACTTGCTGATCCCATACCCTCGATTGTACTGCCGTGGACAAATACAAGCATTCCAATAGCATGCTTGGCATCTAAATCACTTCTGAATGTCGCCTACCTATTCTACGGAAATTCACGAGGTAAAAGTATGAAAAATGAATGCACAATTGCACATAATAAATATGACCAATAAAAAGTCGGTATGGTATTTGTTTAACTTCATGGAGTACATCAATTTCATATCACATTCATTCAAAATGTTGCTCATCCAGTAGTACATGCCCGATTTCACGAATTTTACAAACTCAAGAGGTACTAATCTAGTATTTGAGAAAATCTGGGAATCAGCTAATATGAGTATAAGAGAAAAACAAGCAATATAAAATAGCAGGAGGAGGTACATATGCCTATAATCAAGGTAAACTAAAGACATAAGAAAACAGATGATATCTGAAAGGACAAACATAAGTTGCAAACCAGACCCCAGATAAGCAAACAATCTGATCATCTCCAGCATCCAAGTATCTTTCTTTTCCCATTCACCAGTGAGAAAAAACTTCTTAAATACAATCTCAGACTTCTACTAGACCAAAAAGAGACTGGATTTTCCAGTAGTAATTCTATTCTCCGATTACCAGGTTACAACAATGTCACACAAATCAAGCATCTAAAGATATTTCTGACTCTACGCCAAAGCTATGCAAGGAAAGCCCATCAAAACAATCCATATTCCATACAGCATAGGTGGTATTAACCAAATTGTGAAACTTCATCGAAACATGAGTACAATGGTAGACGCATTTCCGATTTAAAACACAAGAGAACATGATTTTGCAGGAGAACCAGTTCCAAAAACAAAGTTCTCAAGCTCCTGCTCCACCAATTTGAGATTCAGCAGTGACAAGGAATAGCCAACCCAATGCCTAAATCTCCACATTGCCACACAGACGACCACCATTAAAACATGTTCTAGCCAGTGTTAAGCACCATACGCCAAAATCATCATGTAGCACACCATTAGCTCTCTTAGTGGGAAAAAGTTTGTGTCTTAACTTCATACACCACTTTTTTGTAGCCTTAGCTTAATCACAATTCTCCAATATTGTAACATTGTACACTAGTACATACCTATAGATGGGTATAGAATTGAGTCCCAAATGCATTCACCAACCGACAAAGGCCCCACTTGAGTATAAGCGAAGCATTATCTCTTTTCAAACCTAGTTAAAGCTTAAGTACTCAATGACTCCGAGGAGTATAAAACCCAAGGTTATCACCATTTAGTACTGCCATAGCATTGTTTCAAACAACCACAATTGAGATTTAACCCCAGTCTCAAGCACCATTCACCAGCTCTATTAAGCAGTATACTACCACCCTAAGGGGGTATGTCCTTGGTCTTGATTTCACTCAGAATTGCAGCAAAGATCTTGTATATCCATTTGCTCCCTACGTGACTGTCGAGCCATTATCCACAGATACAAATGTAACAATTGCCGATCACTCACCACCTTGCAAAGTAGAAGCCTACTTTATTGCATAAGAAAATACCTCTATTGCCAGTATTAGTCATTTTTAGTCATTGTCATTCCTAAAAGACATCCTAAGTGCATAAAAATCCTGACTTATTGCATCATTCTTCGCAATTAGGAGAAAATGTGATTAGTTTTACCTGCTAGCTCCCAATATGCATAAAACAAAGTCTTCGCACCAGTCATCATTTGTTACTGCAGAACCTACCCACTTACCCCTAAACTACCTATTTGCTTCTCAATGGGTCATAAACATAAACTTTACCACTAATTGCAGCCATCACAATAAAGTCAAAGCAAATACTAAGTATGCATGAACCATGCATTACCACTATTCGCTAATGTTTAAATTCAACGTGCCATGTACCTATGAGGTGGTATAAAACCAAGCCTTGACATCATTTGTAACAGTGGGAATGTAGCTTACTCGCTGACCCCTGTGTAGGCATAGATCTAGTCTCTATCATCATTTACCATAGTTGCAAATTGACTATATTAATTAAACCCAAGCAGGCATAAACTGTAATCTTGTCATCCTTCATCATCCTAATATAGCGAATCCATTTTAGATATACATCTTAAACACCATCGATGATGTTAAGCATCTAATGTATCCATGAAATCCCCATACGAATATAACCTCGAATCAAAGCTTTGTTTACCATAATCGCATTAAAGCTCACCCATGTCCCTCCTGAGCGATCGCTCGATGTACTAAAGCCACTAACACTAAATGGGTGTAAACTAAGTGACAATTTACGATTCACGATCATCATAATATACTGGACCAACAATTGTGCAAGCATAAACTCAAATCTTGGCAGCTATCTCACAATTGGCATGTAGATATGTTCACCATTGTGCAAGAGTATACATTTTCCCCTCCTAGTATAAGCATAAACCTCTAGTTTCATAATCATCCGCCGCATCTGGGATATGGCAGCTCCTGTAATTTCCTCAGAGGTTCAAGATATAAGCCTTAAACACAATTAGCTATCATAGGCAACCGCCAACTCTGGAATGAAGTTAGCGTAGACCAGAGCCTCAAGCATCCATCATTCACCACCTTCCAAAATAATAACTTCCAGTTTCCTGCATGCTCGTAGTGCGCTCTTATTTCACCTCCTTGTATGAGTAGAAGGTTAGTCTCATTCTTTATGATTCTTCAAGAGAATGGATGCCCTTCATATTATTTTTGGATGGCTAATGTTGTTGTACACTCTTCTCATGATCAATAACCACATTTACTTCGTTTAATTCAGAACTCCACTAAAAGGAGCCCACTCCCAAAGAATTAGGATCTTCATCAACTATAATGCCGTAATCTATTTTCAACTTAATGATTCATAGAACCAGCACTTTAAAGAATAATTTCCTCGAGAGAACTCATATCACATCAAAATAATTTGAGCACTGAATTGCCAGATATATCTACCTCTAAATTAGGACATAAAGATATTCCCAAGTACAAGTCAGCACTGTAATCGTACATTAGCAACAATCTACAGAACAATCAAGAAAAGACAACAAAATTACCAGAACTTGAATTCAGGGAGACGTCGAATGAAGGGTTTGAACTCATCAGAACCCTTGGTGGGTAGAGAAGCCCCATCGAGAACCTCGAGCTCTGGATCCGCCAATGGTGAGAGAAACCCAATCAGGAGGTTCAAAAGATAGATTCCCAGCCCATACGAGACCACATAGAACCCCTGAACCAGAGACACACGTAGAACATAGATAGCAGCAACTGCAGCCGTCCCCAGCCACCGCTCCATGGCATGAGGCGTGGTTTTATCCAAGTAGTACTGGAAAGCCCTCGAGAACTCGCTCCTCCACTTGGCCAGAGGGAGCGATCCCGCTTCGCCATTACTTCCCTCCATTGAGAAAGATCTCAACCGTTCTCAAGATACCAATCTAACGCCGCCTATTTCAAGCTGGAAACCCTACTTTTCCATAGTGATGGCAAAAACTAGGGTTTCTTTATGATCACAAGAATGTGAATTAGGGGATACAAATGAGCCGCTTCAAATCCTACATTCCCAAACCAAGAACGCAAGAATTAGGATCCTGCTACAAAAACGCAATAAAGAAGAAAAATATCGGGAAAAAACAAAGTAGCACACCACCGACCTAGAGTTTCGGCGAGCGGAATAAGAGATCTAGCCTACGCCGAGCGGTCGAAATCTTAGATTTCCCGGCAACTTGCTGAAGGCGGCACCGAAACAATCTGGCACCCTAATCTTCAAGAAAGCAAGCTTATGTTGAGCGTTTTGTGAAGAGAATTGGATCAGAGAAGGAAGAAAGAGATCAAGAATAGCAGCTCACCAGCAAACCCTAACCCTGGAATCGCGCTACGAAGAGCGGGAATCCAGAGAACCACCAGCGAATCGAGAGGCAGGAGCGCCGCGCCCTACTGAGATAATTTATCGGTAGCAAATGGCGTTCGTCTTGAACCGGGCCGGTTCGTATAGCAGTGGGGCCCCCATCCATCCCATCCCATCCATCTGGTACCCACCCAGCCCAATAAGAAATGGGAATTCACTGTTGGTCTTGAATCGGTGCGGTTCGGATGGTAGCGGGTTGGGCCTGATCCATTTGCAGCCCGGCCAATAAGAAATTGGACTTCACTGCTGGTCTTGAATCAGGCCGGTTCGGATGGTAGTGGTGGGTAGGCCGACCCATTTGAGGCCCAGCCCAAGCAATTCCCCGCATGCAATGCACTGATCCTCGACTAGTTATAAATTGCTAACATCTAAAGAATTTGCATAATCGCCCCACAAATAGAGTTAAATTGCATAGATGTGCCTGGCTAATTTTGATCAAAAGGCACCAAACTTATTCCCTTAAATAAGTTTTCCTGATGGATATATTGAATAGATCCTGGAATTTTTTTAAAAAATTCTGATTTGATATCAAGTAATTTGTGGTGTCTTGACTATTGTGATAAATTAATTTGATCTTTTTTTTAGAAAGACTTAAAGAGTTAAGTGGATATTTGGTCCTCTATAATGTGAATGGCCTAAACTCACTGTATTAAAGCACAAACGGCTTCAGCTGTGTGAATTGCAGCCAAAAAAAACCAAATAAGAGGACCATTTGCAAGATCACATTTGAATATGATTCTGATTCCGAGATCGGCATAACAAAATAAAGGACCATAACCAGCATCTGATAATTTGTGCATGTAAAAAGAACTGTCAAAGTTATTCTGATTATGATGCTGATTCTGAGATTGGAATTCCATCTATTCTCATTTTCCAAGATCACATTTGAACTCGAGAGCTCGGACAGAGGTCAGAGAAACCAACCAGCTATGGTATAAATATATATATAAACTCGTCTCTTTCTATTAGCTTAAGCTTCTGAGGCAATCAGTGGAGTTAAACCTTTTTATCAGAGCTAAAGCACGAAGAAAAACTACCCATTTTATCAGCTTAAGTTTTAGAGATAATTAGGGAAGTCAACATGATATCAAAGATAAGATGCTTAGATACATCTTTATGCATGGTAAGACTCATTGGCTTGTCACAATAGATCAAACCCATAGCCTATGGAGTGTAAGTCATAAGATGGTCTGCATCTGCCAGTGACCATTGTTATGACATCTAGAAGATGGCCTATTTGACAATGGCACTCTTCATGACCTTATATATTCCACCATGGATGATAGTTTTTATTCAATTAAAGGATGAAGTGATGAGACAAACTAATGTAAGAGGCAATATAATGTGGCCCTTGACTTTCGGCTTGTGGAAAGGAAAAGGGCCTTTGTTCTTTAGCCATTGGGGTATTTTGTGCAAGAACTTTTGACCATTGCCATTCAGTGTGCACTTACTTTGAGGAGAGCTAGGCAGCTAGCTAGCCTTTGAATCAAAGACATCATCAAGTTGATATATTTGATTCAGAGAGAGACTTCTATATAGGGCCTTAATGGGAGCCACCTGAATGGTATGGATGGAGGGAAGGAATTGAAAGAGCTGAGGGAGGGAATACGGAGAAGTCTGCCGCCTCCCAGTGCACTCCCCCGCCTGACAGGGGGTGTGGTCGCTGGATCATGGGGAGGACCCTGATCTAAATTTTCCAATGTTACTTGTGGTGGATGCGGAGGACCATGTGATACTGGAGGGAGAAGTTACATCCACACAAGTGAAGGAGGCTATGGTGGACAACATGAGGAAGACTAAATGTCCCAACCCTGATGGCATCCTGGTAGAGTTCTACCTTGCCTTATGGGATGTGATTGGGTCGGACTTTGTGGAGGTTCTTCGTCACTCCTTTTGTACTGGGAGGCTTCCGTCGAATTGGAATGAAACATTCGTCACTTTTGTACCCAAATGCAAGTTTCCTATAAGGTGAATGATTTTAGGCCGATCGGTCTATGTAACATGGGATGTAAGGTGGTTACTACGATCTTGGTTCGAAGAATGAAGACAGTGCTTGGGGGCTTGATAGAAATTGAGTAGTCGGCCTTCATCGCGGGGTGGGAAGGTGTGAAGGAAGGAGGAAAGGTTGGGCAGAGAAAGAAAAACAGGGGTTTAAGGGAGGAGAAGGCTGGTAAGGGTGAGAAATAACACGTGTGCGGGGCCCTTTGGGATAGGGATGGGGGATGATGAAGTTGGGGAGAGCATAGAGGAAGAGGGAGAAGAAGAATAGGGTGGATCATGGCCCTATTCCATTGGGTGCTCGGCGATGACAATGGATGGAAGCCAATCCCTAGCTCCTTTTTTCACTACTCGGAAGTTCAGGGTCGACGGCGGCAGCTCATCGCGGAGCGTCGAGGAGGTCGACGGCGGCCTGCTCACTGCGGAGCGTTGAGGAGAGATGGGAGGTCGACGGCGGCTAGCTCATCACAGAGCGTCGATCATCGAGGAGGGATGAGCGTCGAGGCGGAACCATGGGATAAGTGGTTATTTTATTATATATGTCATGTCACGTTATGTGACATGGTGGATGGGCATACATGGATCAGGGCTATTTTGATCTTCTAAGTGGCCTAAGGAGGGTATCAAGATGCAAAAAACATGGCAAGGGGTATTGTTTTGCAAAATGTGAACATTAGGGGTGTTCAAAAAGCCCAAATGGTCCGGCTCAGTACGGGTCTGGCCCGGACCCGCTAGGGTAGTAGTATGGTCCGGTCTGAGTGTTAGGCCTGCTAGACCGGACTGATCCGGGTTCAAAGCTAGACCAGGGCCCCTTGGTCAAAAACTCAATCCGGGCCGATCATCTATGGATTTTTTTTAAAAAAAACAAACATTTAATACGCCATTCACTTATATGGTCCTCCTACTCTCCTCTCCGACGCTAGCGCCGATTCGAAGGCAGACCGGGTTCTCCTCCACCTTCGTCGCCACCGGAGCCGATCCCCACCACCGTCGATGTCATCCTCCTCCGGCCACCTCCCCCACTTTCGCCTCCCCCTGTCCCCATCTCTCCGGCTATCGCTCTACAGCAGCCGGCGGACACGTCGCGCCCCTCCACTCCCTCTGCTGATGCCTCTCCACCCCCCCCCCCCCCCCTCCCGCCCCCGACCGTGCGGAGCTCCTCTACAACCCCCTCAAGCTCTCTCATTGCCCCCCTGCTCCTCCCACTCCAACACTCATCGCTTCCAATGCCCGCAGCAACGGTGACACAAGGCTTTACGCCTGCTTGGCGCCCCATCTCTCCTCCAACCTCTACCGCCTTCCACACCACCCGATCCCGCCTTCGACCTCTTCGCCGCGCCCAAGCTTCACTGACCTCACCGTCGTCCACGATCCAACCACCTCGTCACCTTGATCCAACGACCTCATCGCCGATCACCCCGATCCAGCCACATCTTCGATGGTCGCTCCGATCCAACCCATCCCCTTGGAAGATGGCCGCTAGCGAGGGTCGGGATGGCTCTCCGACGGATCCTGCCTGGACGGGGTCGGAGGAGGGTCGTTGCGGCGAGGGGCTTGGATCTAACAAGAGATGGGGTTGGTCCCCCCGGCGGAGTGCGTGATGGTGGTGGTCCGGTGAGAGATGAAGATGTCCACACGATTTTTTTTTTTTTTATAAAAGAAAGAACCGGATTGTCGATGGTCTCAGAACCATGCAGGGTCATACTAGCCCGAACCAGGTGAAATGCCTATTGGGGCCGACCCGATATGAAATGCTTACCATGGCCGGAGCTGATATTGCCTCCAACCCGGCCCCGTTGGACACCCCTACTATTGATCGACAAAAAATTCGTGTTAATAATCCAGAGCATCGCTCTATCAAATTCGTGTTAATAGTTAACACTTACGCCAATTACTCGCATTTCCACAAAATATCTCCACAAGAAAAGGTGCCTATGTGATAATGTGAAATTGGCACATGAAGTTGGTTGCTTCCGCGCAATATGCAATCTCAACCATCGATTTTGGAATTGAAGGTTTAAATCTCACCATATATGATTCTAAAAACCATAAAAAAAATATATTCAAAAACCCCCATGTTTTCCCTTCTTCTCACAAGTATTTGATCTAAGTCGTCGATTTAAAAATAGACGACTGAGATTATTGAAGGCCGGCTAGTTATCTGGTTGGCTGCCAAATATGGAGTTATCGAAGGACTAAGTGCGTAATTAATTTAGGACTTTAAGCGATGATGCCTATAAATAGGAAGGTAGGAGGAAAGGTGTAACCTCGCTTCAGACTTTCAGAGGTCTCTGAGAGCCGAGCCCAAACGAGAGAGAGAGAGAGAGAGAGAGAGAGATGGGGACAGAGGGAGAGCTGCCCACCTCGCCTCTTGGTCCCACTCCTCCTCCTCCTCCTCCGGTAGTCCTCGGCCTACAGCCGGCGGCGCTCATCGACCACGTTGCGCGCGTGGATTCGTCCCTCCTTGACCGCATCCCCGGGGACCGTGGTGGCTCGCAGCAGGTCCTCCACTTTCTATTGGGCTCTTGGTTTAATTGGGTTTCTTTAAAATGAAATGGCGTGTTGTCGTGGAAAGTTCGAGTCTTTGACCGAGTTGACGCTATAAGTTGTCCATCGATCTTAGCCTCCTGTACAGCGCCGCTTTGCTTGTGCCAATGGTGTCTTTCTAGTTTCTTCCGCATTGTTGATGCTTTACTTGGCAACCCCTTGTTTTGATCGGAATTTTGGGTGGGTCCGCGAAGTATGGATTTTTGGGACTCTTCTGTTCTTTATTGTATTTGATTTGGTTATTAGAAACATACTTAATTCTGGAGGTTATACTATAGTGTCTGGCTGCATTGTTAGTGCTGAATCCAAATGTTTCGACGGGTACCTGTTCTTTTTATGGAATTTCGGATTGCTCCGGGAATTGTGAAATCAGAAAATCGGATAGTAGCACCCTTGTGATCCTTCTTGTATCCTGGATGGGTTTTTGGACGCAAACAGACAAATAGTTAATTCTTCCTATTGTGTTCCTTTATTTGTTGCTCTTCTTGTGCTTATGATAGCATTCAATTCACTTCTCGCTGTTGATTGCAAATTCAGTTGTTTTCCTGGGAAAGTTGGTCTTTGTATCACAATTTTGGTGGCTAGAAGATATATAAGGAAACCCATCTTAGATAGTTTTTAAAAATTAGGCTACTTGACAAGTCAGTCTTTTTGTGAGAACTTCAGGTCACATTTTGGATATGAACCCCGTTTGCTTGTTTCAGTACAATTATTGTCTCATCGTGATTCTTAATCTTGCTGCTTTGCTTGTGTTGATGAAGATTTACTTGATTTGGCCCCTCTTACGAGCATCTTATATGGTCAGGTTGTAGAGTGGTATGATTCTTTATAATGATTCTTTATAGAGTGCTATTAATATGATTCTTTATAGAGTGCTATTAATATGATTTTATCAACGAATCTCAAAAAACACTTTCAAAGGTTTGACTCTTTAATTGATACTGGTTAGGTGGCTTACCCTTTACGATTTCTAGATAGGATTTTGGGCACTGGTGTTGCTTTTGCTTAATGCTTGCTTCTTTAAGTCTTTCTGGGTTCCTTCTGACGTTTTAGCTACATTTTGCTGTGAGTTGTATTTGTTGACATGTGCCAACTGCTTGCATGGATCTTGTAACCTTCATTATCTTTTGTTTGGTGTATAGAGGCCACAATCACGATGAAAGCAGTTGGCACATTTCAACATCGGACAGACAATTGCAAAAGAGTCATACATAAAGCACATGCACTGGCTGCATATTTGCTATTTTCTTCCTCTTGTCCTTGGACAATGGAGGATGCATGATCATTGTTATTCTTCTCTTCTTAATTCGTACTTAGTAGGTTATGTTTGATACTGGTATGCAGGTCTTGTTTGAGGACTTAAATAATATCCTAAGTGAAGTTAATACCCATATTCTCCCATCTCATGACGACCTCTCGGTGACAATTGCTGGGGGGAGTGTGGCGAATACCATCCGAGGCCTTACCGCAGGTTTTGGGATCTCAAGTGGAATTATCGGTGCTTATGGGGATGATGAACAAGGGCATCTGTTCACCCATAATATGAGCTTCAGCGGTGTGGATATTTCGAGGTTGAGAATGAAGAAGGGCCCCACTGCGCAGGTGACCTGGGTGCTTTTCTTGGCTGCCAAAATTTTAGGCTGTCAAAATTTTAGAATTTCAATCAAACTTCTCATTGCAGTGCGCATGTCTGGTTGATGCCGAGGGTAACCGCACCATGCGACCTTGTCTGTCTAGTGCGGTTAAGCTTCAGGTATAACTTTGGGTTTATTTCTTTCCTTCCCTTCTCAGGATGGAGATTATTGATCTTCGAGCTAAGTCCTCTCCACTTATTATGTACTGTGCATGTGCATGAGTTACTTCTTTCAGGCTAATGAGTTAAGGACAGAGGATTTTAGAGGTTCAAAGGTAAGTTAGTTTTTATTCAGCCACCTGAATGCTGGCAAACTATGCTGAATAATCAGTGCTGATATATATCGAACTTTATCCAGTGGTTGATACTAAGATATGCATTTATCAATTTGGAACCAATCAAGACAGCTATTAGGATAGCTAAGCAAGAAGGGGCCTCTGTCTCCTTGGATTTAGCCAGTTTTGAGGTATAGTCCTGGTATTGGATGTGTTCCCCGCTGTTCCATTTCTTTTATGTATTCGACCTAAGTCTGCTCTGATCAAGTAACTGTTAACCATTGCAGATGGTTCGAGACTCTAGGCCACATCTTATAGATCTTTTGGAATCAGGTCTTATTGACCTTTGTTTTGCAAATGAAGATGAAGCCAAAGAGCTCTTAAGGTAAACCTTCTTGTGCCTCGAGTTTGCTTGTTTGATTATTAAGATTCCAGAGTCAATGAACGGAACTTTTAGTCATAAGTCTGTCATCTCTCTAGGTGGATACATCCTTCTGCACTATTAATCTGGGCATGTTCTTTTTCTGAATCTTTTAGTATGGTTGAACCATTCGGAATGAAAATAATCGCCTTATACTTGGTACTTCAGATATGCTCTAGAGTTTTATGTGGGGATTGGGGGCAGATGTGCATGCGTATCGGTCCAATGCGCATTAACATTCTCAGTTCTACTTCTGTCTAACGATAAATAAACATGTTCTGGAACAACAGCATATGCATATGACCAGTTACTGCCTATTGCTGAAACTAGCTAAGCCATTGTCCGAAAGGATAAAGTATGTGCAAAGTTGCAATGAAAACTTATATGCTTACATCAATCAAAAGAGCTCCTGATAATTCTCTAAACCTTATTAAATGGTTACATCTGCTCAAGGCACTGGAGATATTCATGTGAGTAATTTTTGAATAAGAGAATGCTGCCATATTTGCATCACACACATATGTTTGATTTATGCTTCTATACTGCTTCAGGGGAGAAGAAAAATCCGATCCAGAAGCTGCAGTCAGTTTTCTGGCCAAGTACTGCAGTTGGGCTGTGGTGACTATTGGTTCTAAAGGATGCATTGCAAAACATGGCAAAGAGGTATGTATGAGGTTTGTGTGTATTGTGGTATCACAACATCTGAGTATAGGAATATCCAACAGAAGCTTAATCGGGAACATATAACTGTTACAACAAAATCTAAAATAGAGTGTGAGTCAAACATTCCACTGCTTGAGCAGTTGTAAAGCTTTTAAACCTTGCAGATTGTTCGAGTTCCAGCCGTAGGAGCAGCAAATGCTATTGATGCCACTGGAGCTGGCGATCTCTTTGCCAGTGGGTTTTTGTACGGACTGGTGAAAGGGCTTTCCCTAGAAGACTGCTGCAAGATGGGCTCATGCAGCGGTGGCTCTGTGATCCGATCTCTTGGCGGCGAAGTCAGGCCAGAGAATTGGCAGTGGATGTACGAGCAATTGCAGATTATGGGGCTTTCCCTCCCCAATTTGTCCAAATGAACCTATTAAAATTTATCAATGTTTCTTTCCACATTGAAACACTTACTTATTTTTGAGTATGGACTATGATTTATGGGATCTATTCTTCCAATCACGGACGGAATGGGATGTATGACATTACAAAGATTGTAGAGTGACGTGAAATTTAAGACATTTTTGGGGTGAGATGTGATAGTAAACCCCTCTCCTTTCACCTGTGCCTTCCCCAGTGTTGTACATTTCCATAACTTCTAAATAATTACTCGTTCTATATATTGTTTAACATGCTTGAAAACTCCATTCTTCCATAATAGTCGAGCTAGAAAGTGACAATCCCTTTTCCTCCTTTTGAGGATATCCAAAAGGAGTTTTGAGTGCCGGAATTGACAAAATTAATGAACTATGGAGCTGTCAATAGAAACCATTCAGGTGAAAAGGGGAACTTAAATTTAAAAGTGTTTAAATTATGACAGACATCAATATTCCACATCCCAGAAACATTACCAAATCGTTTTGGATCACCTGCCAACTCACTACGGTTCACAGTAATACTGCCATCCTTTAAACGCACAAGAACATAATCACCAAAGGAAAGATCCAACTTAGAAGTACAAAATCCATCCAAATTCCAAAGGTTTGTCAGAATGAAACCATGTAAAAGGAGAACCACCAAGAATTTCATGAAAAAGGGACCGTAGGCATCATGTGGTTCACAAATGTTCGGAAGATGCTGCAACCATATAACTCAGATTTCCATTGGTGCTGCTGCATCTGAACTTTTATCATCTTCCTGCATGGCACCACCCTGATCAGCAGCTCCACTCTGATCTGCAGCTCCACCCTGATCTGCAGCAGCAGGTGCAGCGGCTTCCTCCCCAACCTCGATTGAGGCGATAATCTCTTGTATGGTTTTCTGATCAATAATGTGGAATGCTTCACCTTCTCCAACCACTGCCACTGTGCAGATGGAGCTGGTTAACTTCTCACCTTGCAGAGTTTCTTTGGTGGCGAACAGCGCATCCCTGATCAATTCTTCACGTGAACACTTCGGAAATTTCTCAAATCTGCGTTCTAAGTAAGTCTTTGCAGCTTGAGATCGAGACCCTATTGCAAATGCCTGGTATTCAAAGTAATTTCCACTCGGGCAGTTGTAGTACAGGTGCGCTCCAGATTCATCCATTCCAACAACCAAGAGGCCCACACCATAGGGCCTCTTCCAAGACCGCTGCGTGCAGACCTGCAATAAATAGAGAAGTTATAACATCTTATACCTTGGATTAGAGATCTCATACAAATATGATAACGGATTATTCAGCATCAAGTGCTTTTATTTGGAAAAAAGAAGATTCAATAAGAAAAATCTATAGTAACGTAAGAGCTACAACTTCCACCCGAATGGACAAGTATTCACAGAAACGAATGGCTGCAGACGTCACTAACCACAAATTTTAAAGTGAAATGAAGATTCCATGGGAAGGAACATTCCCACTATCATTTCCCTATTCCATGAAGATTAGATGGGTCAAGCATCTTTTGAGACTACTATAACACCAAATGGACAGTTTCCTAGCATTTACAATTTTAAAACCTGATGAAAGTAAATTCAATGAAGTTACCCCTTTCAGGTACACTGAATAGCACACACATTTGAGTGTGTCCGATGTTTCCTTCCCTGAAACTAATTATTGTGATGATGTTTGACTTTGACTAACAGAAACATTTTACCAACAGAATGCTACTTAAAGGAACCACTTGCAGGCACTCGTCTAACATTTGAGCAACAGAATGTGACTTACAGAAACCAATTGCAGGCACTCATCCAATTTCTGACCTGAACAGTAACTTGCTACATATTATTACCCTGCAGATGCCAACGAACTAATTGTGCCCCTAGCAAATAAAAATATGCAGGAGCTGTAAACAGTTGCCTTCTCTAATTCTGCTCAGACTTCTTTGCAAGACAAACTATAAGAACTCTCTTAAAATTAATTCACTGTGATTATTAATGTAGCAAGCTATCGAGTTTGTTCCTTAGGACAATAGTTATTATTGCTTAACACATTGATCAACAGCAGAGTAGTGGACACTCCCTAGATGAAAGTACAGCTGCCAAAAATAAAATTTTGGCACTCTTATAACATGACGTCATACATGCCTACCATTGGTCAACAACAAGCACACACTCCCAACATTTCTTTCTTCCTTAAAACTAGAATCTATATGAAGACTGACTACAAAGCAAGGCTAATGGTGAAGAAAAGCATCTTTGAATCCAGTTCAAATCTCCTTAAAGTTTGTTGACCTTAGAGTAAAGCCAGATGTTACAAAACACTACACTGCTGCTGATGCCGACCTTTTTCTCAAAGAACCAAGATGATACTTCATATCCTTCAAAGTTCTTAGCAAATCTGTCTGTTTTTTCACTGCAACTTTCGAGGCCATCTCTGGATCATATTATGGGTTTTTTTCTATCTGATGACCTCAATTCAAGTTCTCATGCTATTCACAAAATTTTACTTCCTAAAAAACTTCCATAACCAGAGAACCACAAATGCAGCAAAATTTAGACATCTAAAAACATGCTGTTTTTCCATTTTTTTTTGACATGATGAGCACATTCACTAGTCCTAGCATTGGATAACGTAGACATGATCCTTAAATTTCAGCATAATAATGACCAACTGATAATGTAGTTGCCATGATAAATCCTCAATTTCAAGAAAGTGATATTGCACAAAACTCAAGTTTGGCGTTCATTTGATATTCTGATATATGTCAACTGAATTCTTCCAAAATGCCACTGTTGTGATCCTGGGCATTCACGGACACCAACACCAGCGCTTGACGCATCTAGACACAATTTCATAAGAAAGATCTCAAGCATATGCAATGAGATTTCAAAGAATCAAAGAGTTTCTTTAAGGGTTGTTTGGTTTTTTGGCATCATCACTCAATACAGCTACCTTTTCAATCCTTTGTCTGGTTCTATGTCAAGCAACTAATGCAGCCACATTTAATGCTAAAATTAGAGACAAATAATAACTGATTCGGCTTGATGATGCATCATGTAATACGACTGATTCGCCGATATGTCATGATGTTGTATCTGGAGATGCAATGCAGCTGTTGATACGAGCAACCAAATGGACCCTAGGGGGTTGCTTGGTTGGCAGCATCCAACCATGCATTGCACCGCTTGATGTTGCATCAGATAATATGGGTAAATCAACAATATCACCTAATAATGCAACATCAAGCTCTATCGCAAGCCTTGTCTCTCCACCTTTTGCATTAAATACAGCTGTGTTGGCCGACGAATGCAGCCGGCTAAACAGAGGATCGACAAAGTGGCTGCACCGAGTGATGCATCATCCTTCAACGCAACACCCTTTAAGGGTTTGTTTGATTTGCTTGTATCGGGGCGGTGCTACACCACCCGATACAACAATAAATGCGATCGGGTGTTTGGTTTGACAGGATGCATCGACTGATGCACCCTAATAAATGCAAAACGCAGAAATGGTGTAACAGCCAATGCACCTCATGTTGCTTTTGGCTGCATCAGTAGAAATTGTATGTTTCTACTGATGCAGGCAAAGGCAGCTCAAGTTGCATATACCAATTCACCCTCTCACTCCTTGCATTTATTACGACACATCAGTCGGTACGCCATGGCAAACCAAACAAGAGATAGTATTAATTGTTGTATTGGGTAGTGCACCACCACGCGATACAAGCAAACCAAACAACCCCATTGCTTAACATCTTTGACTTTCGAAACAACCCCAATCTATTAACATCAGATGTACCCTACACATAATTGTGCAAGGTGAACACCTCGAGATCAGTTGCTATTTGTTTTATGCGGTGGTACAAATTAACAATATATTTCTATATAAGTAGAGCTTAGCATCTACAGTTTCAAAAGTACATATTTACTGATTTCCATGATTCATCTCTTGCTCTCTGCAATCACTTTAAAAACCAGAAGGTAAGCAAATTTTACTCTCTAATGCAACCTTGAAGTAGTGGCAATACTTATCTACATTTATATCATTAATGCATAACATTCTAAGACCACAAATATGGGTAGTTGTGCCCAGAATCATATATTTTGGACAAATACCATGTAGATGTTAGATGCCGACAGATTTACCGATGTCTAAGAAGCATAGCTTATGATGGGGCTCTGTTGTGTAGAATATCCAAGCTCGATGAATTTGAAGACCTTTCTTCTGCCCGACTTGTTAATATTCGAAACTGAAGACTTGTCCCTCGCTCGGTTCATCAAGTCATAATATATGCCTCTTAAGAACTTCTACAATAACGCCCTCAAAGAAATTAACAGCTAATGCATCAATAACAACTGTTGATGCTTGGTGAGATAGAACTATAGAATTGAGCACCCATTAAAACAATTTGTAGATGTGCATCACATTACTTGGTTGTGCTTGTGTACATTACTATCTACTTCTTCCATTCTAAATTAGCTTCCCATGCTCAGTTGCTTTTATTGCAAATTCAATCGAGAGGGCCACACCTATTGGACCTCTTATAAAAAAATTACTACAGCAAGAATGAAGCATTGAAGTGTGTCCGTTCTATGCCCCAATGCCTCGGAGATGAAAGAAAAACTTTCTCCGTTCAAAAACCATCTTTGCTCACTATATTTTCCCCCAACCCCACCTACCCGGATTCTATAGTCTTCGCCGGTTTACTGTTTTAATGACCAAGATTTCCCCGGATGACAAATCTAGTACAAACTTCTTGTCCAGAAGGTTGAGGCCAGGTTGTAAATAGCTTGAGAAGTTATCAAAACCATCAATGTCTTCTTGATTGGAGGCTTGCTCGATGGCCACGTGGATGATGGTGGAGATATGTTTTCTAAAACTGATTTCCTAGTGTAAAATGACCTTACCCCTATATCATCTACACTAACTGTCAGTTTCTATGGACAAGATAATTGTTAAACCAGTAAGCTTTAAGAAAAGAATAGGAATGAAGATCCTAAATAAATAAATAAATAAAAGACACAATCAAAGTGGAAGCTTGCCATCAAGAGTTGTTTAAGGCTTAAAGGAATGATTAAACTTGTTACATGAAAAGATAACTGAAAATCCAGTAGGGAGACAATTCCCCATCAACATCGATGTAATTCCCAATTCCAAGGATAATTACTTCAGTGTCAAGACATCACCAAAAACTACAACCTTTAGCATTAGATTGCAAATCAGTGAAAGAAGCCACATGACAATAAAATAATAATGCAGAAGAGTTGAGGGATCAAAGCCTTGGGGCTGAATTGCACCATATCATGACACTATAACACGAGAGGGTCTCCCAAACCGCAACTATCCATTTGTGGTTAAATGACTAATACCAGAAACAAACAAGTAATCGGGGAAAACGACAAAGCTGCTTGGACTCCAGGGTCGCAATTAAACTGCAACTACATAATTTTCAGTGGATCAAAAATCACCAAAAGAATCCTTAAACTCAGATATCAAGGAAAATGATTAAGGGTTCTGGAGACTTGAGACTCAAAAACACGATATCTTGATGCTATAACAATAGATAGTTTGAGAAGGACTTCAAGTTTGAGATAAAGCGCTTAAAAACAAAAACCCGAGCAAGTCCTCGACTTCAATCAGTCTAGATCAAGGCACCTGAGCATGAAGCACAAAAACAAACCACCCGTTTGAGAACATATCAAACGAAAAAAAGAAGAAGATAACGAACCCAAGAAATCAAGAGAATGCCAGAAGGCTAAGAGCCTCAATTCAAAGATCATGATACTCTAAGAAGAAATCATACGGAAAAGCAACTACGCATGTGAGATTGATCGCTAAAAACCGAAATCCAACAAAAGGGCTCCGCTCTTTGGAGTACTGGCTCTGAATTACACCATATGAGGGCGCATTATCACGAGATCACGGAAGAACTCAAGCAAATGTTAAAGAAATTCCATAAACTTAAGAGCCCTAATTCCACAAAATGACGACAATACAACAACGGATCACATAAGAAACGCTAATCAATCAACCATATCATAACGAGGTAACTAGAAATCACACAAGACCGACACCACTCATTTTAGAATAATCCACAATAACTCGATCTAAGAAACATCAAAATCCGAGATATTCATTGCAAGAAAAGGAGAGGAGAGACAGAGGGGGGGAGAAGAGAGAGACCTGGGCCTTGTCGGCTAGGCGGACGACGAGCCTCCCCACGGGGAGTGGCGCCTCGTAGACGAAAGAGTGGTTGATGCACTCGTTCCGGAGGTAACGAGACAGGACTCGTCCGTCGGCGGTGAGTCCCGCGATGGCGACCCCGATGTGGTCATCGACCTTAAATACCTTACGCTGGGCGGACGAAAGCTCGGAGCCAGCCTTGTTGACGGTGGCGAGCACGGCGTGGGTCGCCGACCTCAGGGCGATCGCCGCGGACCCCTGCTTCACAGCCTCCATGGCGTACTCCACCTGGAACAGCCTCCCCGCCGGGCTCCACGTCGTCACATCCGTGTCGTACTGGTTCCTAAACATCTCTCCTCTTCTTGCTCCTCTCCTCTCTCTCTCTTTCTTGGCTGAAAGGAAAGGGGCGTTGGGCGAAGAGGGTTTTAATCATGGTGGTGGTGGACTCCTTTTAACTTGCTTGCTCTCCAAGGTGCACCGAGTGGTCCGAGTGGGATGACTCGAGTTGATTTGATCCGATGGGTCGAGCCAGATTGGGAAAATTGAAAAAATGTAGTTTGGTGAAGAAGTTAATAAGTTTCAAGTTAAAAATCCTACAGAATGCAAAAAAAAAAAAAAAAAAAAAAAATTGGGTCCAACCATATTGATAGTCCTGACAGACGTGATTTTTGTTTTTTTTTTTTTTTTGACAAGTTGAGCTGCAAGGGCTAGTGGAAAACAAAAACTACAAAAACATGGTCCAAAATTTCAGCCAACCCCATCATCTCCCCACGGGTTCCTCCGTTGGAAAGGCCCTCGGGGGCTTTACACAGAATTGGGCGCTCCATCTCCACCTATAGGCTCTAGCTAGGCTATCAGCATCTCCATTCTTCTCCCTTGGACGAATCGGATGTGACACTCCCTCAATTGCGCGACACTCCAGCAAAGACTATGTAGTATTCCATTTAATGCGTTAGGCCATTGTTGGCGGCCGTTAACACACTCCACCAGGTCTCTGGAGTCTGACTCAATTGTCACGCAAGAAAGTCCCATGCTCCTTGCGATCTCCACACCTTTCTCCATCGCCGAAAGCTCTGCAGCCAACACACTCGCCGCTCTTCCTCCCTCCGAGAACCACCATTCACGCCCTCCAACTGCATTCCAGCAGACCACACCCAAACCTACTTCCCCTCTGTCATACGACGCATCCAGCTTGATGGTAAAGAAATCCCTCCAGTCCTTTCACGTGCGGCGGGTGTCCAACTTGAGCTTCACCTTTCTCAACGCCCATTCCTTTGATAGCCACACAACTCTCACATCTATATTTTCTTGTGACTCTATTTCTCCATCAAATATTGCCCTGTTTCGATCTTTCCACAACATCCATAGACCGTATCCCAACTTCGCTTTCCTCTGTTGCCAGAGCTCCGGGCGCTGATTGTTGGCGAGCACCTCGGACCAATCCAATTCCTCCATGACTCCTTCCTCCGAAACTCATAATCTATGTGGAAGACCCGATGCCACACCTCCTTGGTGTCACGTAGTCTGCAAATAGGTGTGTCGCTGACTCGCTCTGCTCATTGCATCTTAGACAAGCAGAGTCCACCGTCACACCCACCCTAAGCAGCGCCTCCTTGGTGGGGATTTTCCGGTAGATCAGTTTCCACATAAACGCTCTGATCCTTGGTCCAAAAGGGCCTTTTCATATTTTATCCCAGCGATACTCTTGTTCATCCTTCACACCGACACCTCTCCTATGTTCCCGGAGCATGTTCTAGGCTAACGATGAGGAGATGCGGCCGCTCGACTCAAAGACCCAAGTAGTCTGCTCTCTACCTCCTTCACGAGGGGCTAGCATGGCGAGAATTTGATCAGTTAACTGTTTGGGGTTTTGATTTCATCGAAGTAGATGACGGAGATGGCCGTAAGTTCGCTAGAGGTAGAGGCGGCATCAGATCACGATCGGGTGGGAGGAGATTGTGAGGGAGAGGAGAACGAACGGGAAAAAGAGGATGAAAGGAAAAAACAATCCTTGCTGCTTAGGTGATTTTAGCCTAGGTTTTAGAAAAAGAAGAAGAGGGTATTTAGGTCTTTTAACCAGCTATGTAGGGTTAACGCCCCATAATAAATCATGCCCCCCCCCCCCACCCTCTCTCTTATAGAAATGAACTCCATGATACCAGCATTACCTAATGATATTGCAAACAGAGGCGTACAAATAGAGACCAAGATAGAGCCATATACCAGTAATATAGAAGAGCACCGTGAAGCGTAGCAGTACATCAAGAAAGTCCACCTTCACCTAGTTTTAATTAGTGAGTTTTTACGTCTGAACCTAAGAAAAAAGGACTTATAGGCCAAATAGATGAAGCATGATTGCGTTCTGGGCATGCATTCGGTTTTCAGCCTGAGGGAACACGATGGAGTTGGGAGCCTCTATGACCGCATCTGTAGTCTCGGCACCTCTTTCTGCAGGTAAGCAGTGCATGAAATATGCTTGTGGCCCAGCTAAATTCATCAGAGCTTCATTTACCTGTCGAGGATGAAGTGCATTTGATCATAACCATAGTAAGCGAAACATCTCTCGGTAATATGAGGCTAAAATTTCATTTCTGATGCAACATAAATAAACTAACAAAGCAAAGCTATTAAAGATGTTAGTAGTCTCCCAAAAAAACACATTCCATCCAGAGAAGCTGGTTCTACTTTTATCATTACACTCGAAAAGCTTAATACTCTTTTCCATTCCGAAGAGTCATTCCGTAGTTTGGTTCGTCCATTGCCTCATTCCTCCTGGAGAAGGAATGAGCTTCATGACCAATGAAGAAAAATTTTGCACCACAGCAACAAAATTAATGTTTTCTCTAAATAAATTATCACAGGTGGCACCCTTTAAGAAGATCCGAAAGGTGGCATTCATTTACACATTACAAAATTAATGTTTTACTCTGAATGAATATGCATATATTAATAAGTGTTGTATATATCAAGGGTAGTCTGGTCATTTACACATTACTCCCATTTCCCATTCCATATTCATTAGTGCATACCAAACATATGAAACCATCATTCCTATTCCCAATCCTTGTTCAACCAAACACAATCATCATCACTCCATTCCTCAGTCTATTCTATTCCTAGTCCCATTCCATTCCCCATTGCAAACCAAACGTGGCCTAAGTGTTCTAAGCTTCATCAATTCTCAGCCACCCATGTAAACCCAAAAGCTCTCCATTTGTGTTTTTAAAAGTAATGTTTAATAAACTATAACTGGAGCATTGCCTAGGTCTACAGTGCATATCCTATATGAATAAGACTCGAGAAACTTGAAAAAACTGAGCTTGCTATCAAGCCTCAATAGAACTCAAAAACTCAACTCAGTGGTGTTGTTAAATGAAAAAGGTTGAATCGATTGGAAATGTTGCATTTTCCAGTTTATATTTAGGCTGACAGGATAGTAATAAAATAAATAAATCTAATTCCTGCATGAGACCAGAACATGCCCGAGACAACTATTTTAACCTCAATTAAATCAGCGACCAAGGATTAGAAACATAAGACAGCAATGCTATCAATGGGTAAAAGGTACCTGAAATCCTTGGAACTTCTGCCGTCTATATGCAGCTTCCTCCTTTTGTCCCATGCTAGCCCAGACATCTGAATACACCACATCTGCCCCTTTGACTGCTTCCTTAGGATCATTTGTTATTTCAATCTTGCTGATTCCAGCACTTTTTGCCTTCTCCACAGTCTTTGCATCCGGCTCAAAGCCTTGTGGGCATGCACACACAAAATGTAGAGGTACAACAGATGCCAGCAGAAGCCAGGAGTGCACAATATTGTTTCCATCTCCAACATAAACAATCTGAATTTCACGTCATGAAATTGGAATTTGATCCAAAAGGTTACCTAAAGATTGTTTTTGGTAAGTCAATTACTAGATTTGAAGGGGAAAATTTGAAGTGGCAAACCTTGGTTCCTTCTAATTTGCCAATGTGTTCAATAACTGTTAGAGCATCGGCCATTATCTGGACTGGATGGTTATAGTCAGTCAGGCCATTAATAACTGGAACTGATGCATATCTAGCCAGATCAAGGATATCCTGCAAAATCATAACAGAGGTGAAGCCAACAAACAAGAATACACAGCTGAAAGCAGAAGTGAATCAATGACAGTTGAGAGTTACTCTATACAAACTGGAACTAGATTCAAGTAGGGCTCCAAATCACAATAGGATATCCTATTGCACAGTTGGTCTCTTCAAAGACAAGTTCAATACGGCAGACAGGAGTCGACAATCAACTTACAGAAGTTTATAATATGACCCTCCTACTTAAACATAAAACTTCAAAGTGTAAAATCAACAGTATATTTATAATCTTGTAGTGCTGAACTCCATTGGATATCTATTCGCCAATTACTACAAGATAGTCCAAGTGGGTAAAATGAAAACGAGAAAGTTCCACACATTATTACTTCTGGTAATCAAATGCATCTCTCAAAAAGCACCAAAACCTTTTGGAATCTTGGATCCGGAACTAAATATTTGTCACATTGGTGGATTGTCCATTTCACTGGCTGCATGCAATTTTATGCTTATAATAGTAGCACACACAAAAACCTACAATTTTCTAAAAGTATTGGAGATGACATTATACAGAACGAACCATTGGACCAATTCAGTGGCATTAAACTAGATAAGCACTATACAGAACAAACCATTGGATTAAGCACTATACTTTCTTGACATATTAAATCACACAAGAAGAAACACTCTTCGGTGCTCTCTCAGAAATTGAAGACAAATTATAATCTGCAACTCACCATCATACCTGATGAGCAAATACGCGTGCCATGATGATATCATTATAACCAGAAAGCACCCTAGCAACATCACATGTCTCCTCCCTCTTTCCCATCTGGATATCATCAGGTCCTAAATATATGGCATGACCACCAAGCAAGAAGAAACCTGTCTCAAATGAGACACGAGTTCTCATAGATGGCTTGGCAAATATCATTGCCATTGTCTTCCCTTTGAATGGCAGAAAGGACCTATCCCCTGATTTGAGTAAGGTCTTGACCTCAGATGCACGATCAAGGATTTTCATTATAGTTGACCGGTCAAAATCGCTGATATGAAGAAAATCCTTCAGACATGATTCTGCTAGAAAAAAGGGTGACAGCATTGAAACTCTGGGTAACGTCTAAAATCGCCACAGGATACATTCAGAGACAATAAGCTCTACACGACAAAAACAAACTGTACTCATAAGCAATCTTCTTCTAAACTCTGTTAGTGTGGTAAAAAATGGCAATCTATAAATCATCAAATGTTCTCATCTGCCTCCACATGCATGTTGACAGCATCAGGTAACATCTTCAGAGCACACCTTTTGCTAAAAATTGTCTGATTCAGAGACCCCATGTATTATGGAGACAAAAACTTCTCCATGCCTTTAAGGTATTGAACAAAAAAAATGCTCGTCAGCATAAAAGTCTTATGGTAAAGCACAATACCCTTTGGACGTATAACAATAATGATCAGCCAATGTGTGATGTGAACCTATGGAAAGGATCTAGACCACTTACAAGTTAATTTTGCATGCTCAATAGCACCTTAAAGAAAACATGACCCTATTGCAAAAAAATGAAGGAAAAATAATTGCACCAGTACTTCATAAAAGAAAAGACGATCATAGAGCTGTATTTATAAAATGTATGGATTCCATCTTCACAAAAAAGGGAGTTGCACAAAAGCTCCAGAAACAATGATGCTTTGAAAAATGGAGGAAAAATAAGTACATCAATATTTCCTCAAACAAATGGTGATCGTGACTAATTCATATAATGTGTAATTCGTTAAAACACAGAAATTGGATGTACAGATGAACACATAGACACAAGCATTTTGCCATCCATATTAGGAACACTCCATGGCATGCATGTAGGTGTGTAAGCTTGAAACGTATAGCATCTAAAGGAGGTCTAATAGTAAAAAGAAAAAAACAACAATAATAGCACACCAGAGACATGCAAATTCTTATAAAACATGGCAGACATGATTGGATATTTGGATAATATGGTGCATAGTATTTGTACTTGACTGAGACGCTCTTTTTCAGCATTTACATGCACACCCAGAACCAAGCCAAGTATTTCAGTTTTTGCTGCCAACAAAGAATAGAAGCTCAATTGCCCAAGCAAAATTCAGATGGGTCAATTGCAATGAAATGATTGTTGGGATTTATTAATCACAAGTTCTCTTTCATATACCAGCCCAATTTACGCATAGTGGATAACTCTGTTCATGCTATGGGGTCATTTGACGGCAAAATATTTCAAAAAAGAGTTCTCTTACATCAGTTCTGCGTTCTAGCTAATTGACTGTTTCATGCCATCATCTTATATCCCTGTAATTAGCAAAGGCGACCTCATGGCTGATGTATGCAATTCTTGTTTGTAGACACTCGATTTCTTTGTAAAGTGAATGTTTCACTGCATAAGCTATTTAACTTCAGAGAAGACTTGTTTCGATTACTTCCTTTCTTTTAAAATGAAATCGCCAAACAATTCAAGATGATATCACGGGAAAAGTTCTGACTATCTGATTCCACTGCATCTATGATCCATGTAGACCTCTAGAAAACTCTACACACCACACGCAAACTGGACTTAGTTACAAGAAATCATGAGATACCTATAAATAAAAACAGGCACATACATTTGCAAAACCTTTAAATTTAGCTCTAACTTCAGACGAGATAGATGTCTAACATTCCCATCATATGATTACGATAAAAACATACAAGACCCCTAAATAAAGGAGACCCGAGATTCGCAAAAAAAAAAATTCAAACTCCCAAAGCTAAAATTACAGTCGAGAAAGATACCACCTAAAGGGATTACAAACTCTAGGAAGCCATAAACCCTAATTGGAAGCCCAATAAAGTCAAATAGCACGAAGAAAATAGATATCCTCCAAAGAAATATCATCTACAGCAATTGGGAGCCACCTCACCTCTCTCCCCGGCGGAGCTAGGTGGCGCGGTGGCGGACATGACACAGGAGATCCCGCCGACTTGGGCAACGGAGGAGCGAGCAGAACGAATCGGCGCCACCGCGATATGTCGCTGGACACGGCGGCCGGAGAATGAGGACGATGCGCCGGAGATGGCGGCAGCGGAGGAGGAGGAGGAGGAGATGGCGGCCGCCATGGCTGCCGCTACTAGTCTTACTGTGATGGGATCCGCGTGGACCGATCTGACGATCTCACGGAGCTTTCGATCGCTCCGTACTTTATCGGAATACGATGGGAATATATCCCAAAAAGCCCCTAGATTCGTCTAGAATTAGATAGATGCCCTCCCCATGCTCTTGACGTCATAAACGCTAAAAAATAGAAATTTAATCTTAAGCTTTATATTTCTATATTGAAAATAAATGGAAAAGAGAACTATGAAATAAACACAACAAATAAATGGGTTGACTTATTTCTTTACTTTACTTTTCTTAGTTAGGTTGAATTTTGAATATATAAATATGAAATAATCATCATACTTTTTTGCGGCGATGATATTTTCAACTTTTGAAATTTTAAAAGAAGAAATATAATATTTATTTTGACATTTTGAATGAAACATTCAAAGGAGGTGTTTGGATGCCCGGATTGAATTAATGCAACAACATCAAAATGTAATAAATAAGAGAGATTATATATAGATGTATCTGTCACAAAAAGATTATATATGCCGTTGCGTACTCTCTGGCTGCACACATTGATTGATTGTTTCATGTATTTCTTAAATGTTGTGGATATGATACTTAGGCTTGTTACTAGTTTGTATTTTGGATGGCACTCCATGATTAAAAAATATGGCCTTCAATTGTACTTTTTTTATTTTATCTTTTGGTAATTTAGGATTGAAGCAAACGGGGATTTGGGGAGGAGGACGATTGTGGGAGTAGAGGCTTGCTAGTTTGGCAGTAAGGTGCCGTGTTGTAGGAAGGCCGAAGGTGGTCATCGGCGGTGGCTTTCCGATGAGGCAGTGTGGACTGACGTGGATGGCCGGGAAAGTAAAGGAGGAGGTTGGATTCATCGGAGATGGTGTCGGAGGATGTGATGGACAGTGGATCTATAGGTTAATTAATTGTGAACAAAAGTGTCTTAAAAATTAAGAGGTGGCTGAAGTTATCAAAGAAAAGTAAATGAGACTCAAATTATAAATTCAATAAAGAATTGGATTTAATATGTAAAAAAATTATTTTGTATATGAGGATCTACATTATATGTTTTGTTTTTGCATTTTCGAACCTCCTCTCTCTTTTTTGGATTTAAATGGCATTATTAGTATTTCGTGTCATCTTCCGTGTGTATTTATAATTATGATATACTTTCATTAAAATTTAAATACGTAACATGTGAAATACATAATTGAAACAAAGATTATATATTTAAATTTGAACTTTTTTAAATCAAAATTCAAGATTTCAAAGTCCTCTCTCTCAATGACTTAAGAACAAGGAACATCACGATCATGATGCGTGTGAGGAATAATATGAAAAGTAATAAAGACATTTAAGTCCAATAAAACGAAATAAACGGGGCCTAAGATAATGTTCTATTGTTATAGAAAAAGACAACCAGACACTAAATAAGATTGTTTTTATTTGACTAATCCAACGGTGGAGGTTCATCTGACCTCTTATGGCCCAAATCTCTGGGATATTGTGGGTCACGCGTATCAAGCATCTTGCGCGCTCTTCTTCTTTGTAGGCGAAGTTTAGTTATTCTCAACCAGATGACGTGGTGATCCTTCTCACCTATAATCCAAAGCTAAAAACATATATCGGGGAAAATTCGTGATCTATCATCCATTGAAATGCTGCCACGTCAATGTCAATGTAGAGCGTAGCCACCGTCGTCCAGTTACTAGAGGTATCACATCCTCTTTCTATTTTATCGCTCTTATTCTGTGCTTTTTCTCCACTCCAAAATAGTCTCATTGCTCTCCTGGAGATGCAAAGAAACAGCTAGATTTCGAGGACACTGCTTCGAATCCAGGTAAGTCCCCGGAAACTTCTTCCAATCCCCATATTTTCTGTGTTAAAAATCCAATTTTGGGGCTACGTATCCAGCTAGGGTTTCTTTGATCAGCTTCTCGCGATCCCAATCACGCGCTTATCACGCCGTTTTCGCCCCTACAAAGCCTAGGGCTTCGCCGATTCTAGGGCTACAGTCGTTTCATGTGGAGAAGTTTGCGTCGGTCTAGGGTTCAGGAATCCGTGAATAGTTTGATGAAAAGGCTGTCTTTTGATCTGGAATTGGTGAGTTTGACGGAAAGAAGATAGATTTCTGATTGGTTTGTTCTTGAATAGGTCTATGTTGTCAAAAAGTTGGGGCCTTGGCATAATGAGGTGGTTTGAGCCAGAAGGTCGTTTGATTTGATGCTGGGTATCGATGCCGACGTTCACCGCGATCACACTGGATAGGCTGTTGGAGCCGGGGTATCGGAACCAGATGCCGAAGGCACCACTGCTGCCGGTTAGGGTGGAGAAGCCGTCTGCACCTGCACCTGCACCTGCCCCTGCCCCTGCCCCTGCCCCTGCCCCGATTGCGTCCAATAAGAAGATTTTTACCCGGTCACATCCCCAAGCTTCGCCAGCTCTTTATGCAACCCCGGAGGCAACACCGCTTCCAGATTCGCCATCATCATTCCCTCCGTCGCCCTACATCATCAATCATAAGCGCCGTGGGCCACGACTACGTAATAGCTTATCTCTCGGTAGCGTTGACAATGTTGATGGATCTCAAGCTATGCCTGAGGCAGAGCCAAAGGTTAAGGTTGTGAATGGAAGTGCAGGCGAGGAGGTTGAGAATGGTTTGCATCGTGAGAATGTTGAGGTTGTAAATGGAAGCGGAGGCAAGGAGGTTGAGAATGGTTTGCATCGTGAGAATGTCGAGGTTGTGAATGGAAGCAGAGGCAAGGAGGTTGTGAGTGGAAGCAGAGGCGAGGCTGTTGAGAATGGTTTGCATCATGAGAAGGTTGAAGATGAGGCGCTGGTAGATGGGCTGAGTGCTACTGATGATATGGCGAAGACGGTTATTGTTGATGCTGAGAAGGATGTGGAGTGCGAAGACTTCTTTGATCCTCAAGATTCAATGAGCGTTGCCAGTAATTCAGAGATTGATGAGAGCAATGGGCTAGAGCGGCCGTGGAAGCCAAGCACTCCTTTCGGAGAATATTATGATGCCTTTGAAGGTACTACTCTTTTCCAATAAGTTATCACGTGTTTTAATTAACTTGGTTTTGGTGTATCACTTTCTAGTCCTAGAAGTTCCGAATTAACTTGGTTGATGTTATATCTTTTTCTTACAATGGAATTGAGCCTTTAACCTGGCTTAGGGTGTGCGGTGCCCTTACAATCACAAACTCCTCAAAGAGGATTCGAACCAAAGACGAACTGACACTGGATGTTCCTAACCCTAGAGATGCTAACCACTGTTACATGCCTCATGTTCCTTTTGTTATGTCACTTTGCATGCTTCTAATATACTTTGAAGTTGCTTTTTAGCTAAACACTAGCAATTTTTATAGGTAGCTGTTGCATGATGCTATGTATGAGACGGGTTGATATGAAATAATTTTTGGGCAATAGTTGGAATCTGTCTGCACAGATTAAACATTGATTAGTTGTCCTGGTTTGTATAATCTCTTGAATTGTCAAAAGCCCATGGAATTTATTATTTCTTTTGTCCAAGGTTTTGGAAACTTGTAAAAAGATTTACTTCTATATAGGTTCATGTTAAGATGGCAGGTGATATTTGAATCTTCTAATGGGTACCAGGATTTATTTTATGGTGGAAAGCATCTTCTTTGATAAATCTAAATGCATATTCTTTCAAACTTATTTTTGTTTTATCTAGGGTTCTGAAAAACAAGAATAAGTCGATGCAAGTAATTAATGAAGTGACTTCTTTCGACACGGAATGTTTGCCTGATCATTTAACCACAGTCTACACCATCCATACAAAACATGGAGACTTAACATCAACAATATTTTGCTGCTTTTTATGCCATCTTTTGTCTTAGGCAACATGTTTCTTTTTATTTATTAAACCATTTAGCTACACAGTTTATATTCTGTTTCCATGTTCTAACTAGGCTCACTTCTCATCTTTCCATCCGGCAGAAATTTCTAGTGAAGGTGCCCTACAATCTGCTAGAAAACTTGAAGATGATCTACGTGAGATGAGGCTGAATTTGTTGATGGAACTTGAGAGGAGGAAGCAAGCAGAGGAAACCCTTGAGAACTTGAGAAATCAATGGCATAAGTTACGTCAACAACTCTTGCTTGTCGGGTTTACGCTACTCCCCCCTCGGACAACCTTGGAAGAGGGAGCTGGACAATCAGACATAGATCCTGCAGAGGACTTGTGTCAACAACTTGTTACTGTACAAGCTGTGGCTGCTTCTGTAGGGGAAGGTCTTTCACGGGCAGAGTTTGAGCTGGAGATGGAACCTCAGATCGAGTCAAAGAACTTTGAGATTGCTAGGTTATGTGATCGGTTACGTTATTATGAAGCTGCAAATAGGGAGATGTCTCAAAGAAACCAAGAAGCTGTTGGTAAGAATGCCTTTCCTGTTTGTTTATCTTTTCCTTCCTTTGAAAAGTCATATTAAAGTTTTAGAATCCAAGGGTTTAAAAGTGGAGCAGCAGATCACATTATCGACATGTGATTTCATGATTGCTAGGATTCTTTATCGAATATCAATGTTTCCTATTTCAAGTAATCCCAGAATTTTTTGGTGCATGAGTTTGATCTAAGTTTTATCGGAGATCTCCCTTTTGAATTGAGAGAAAAACAGAAAAATGTAGACCCGACTTGACACACTGGGCTGGTGGATAGGTTCACTGGAGTGCTGATATGAGCTAACAGGCATTCTTTCTTGATTTTATAAACACTCATTTTTTTGTGGAAGGAAGTTCATGTTCTTTTGGTTTCAGGTGAATTATGTGCTCTGCAGCTTTTGAAGTGTATTAAGAACCAATATTTGTTGCACCTTATCCACATCATTTCGAATTGAGTTTGTTGCGTATGTATCCCTCGAAAAAAGACCTAATTAGAGAAATAACCTTCAAAACTCCTTTTGTCTACCAAATGTAATGACTATGAACTAAACGATCTTTTGAGTGTAAAATGACCAAAATACCGTTTATCTTTAAGTTTGTGTATGCAACATGACTGTTTGAGAGTTAAATGATTAAAATACCCTTACAAAAGCGAGATACACCCTTTATTGATTTACACGCATGGTCTTCTTTTACCGTCATTTAAGATTAGTGTCCTTTAAGAAATTCGAATTGCAGCTGTCATGTAGGTGCAAAATCACTTTGCACGTATCCTTTTGATAATAAATGGATGTTTTGGTTGTTTGAACTCATCACTATCAATCTAGAAGTGTCAAAGGGTATCTATGCAAAGAAGAAGATTTTGTAAGGTTTTTTTTTTCTGAGGTATTTCTGCTACTCGGATTGGCTTGAGTTGTATATACTCATAAATCCATTTTGGATTTTGCTGCCCCTTTGGTGGAATCTTTCTGTACAGGTACTTCAAAATTCATTGCATATATGAGAGTTTTTTTTTGGGTGATTAGACTGAGCTACATTCGAAATAGAAAGAAAATACTACTGAAAGAAGTATCACTATTTCTTTATATTTTTCCTTATACAGAGAGGGCGCGACAACAGCGACATAGACGGAAGAGCCGACAGAAATGGTTTTGGAGCTCGATTGGTCTAGCCATTACCTTGGGGGCTGCAGCTGTTGCATGGTCCTACCTCCCTGCTTCAAAGGCTCCTTCGCATGATGGTGATATAGGGGCCAGCCATGAAAGTGAACATGCATAAATCGGTGATACTAATGGTGTCATTCAGGCTCTACGTGCCAGTTATAGCTGAATAATATGTGCAAGGCTTTTTCCGATGATGGCGGCGATAAAGGAGCCATCCATCCATGAAAGTGAACATGCCTAAGTTTTTGCAGACTACACTTTTTTGTTTCTTTTCTCATTACAGGCTCTCTGTGCAGTTAAAGCTCATGTATAAGATAGGGGATTTGTTCAAAATGACCTCAAGAAGTTGTTTATGTTTGCTCTTTCATGTATAATACAGAAAGCAAGTTTTGGATTGAAACTTGATTTCCTTAACCACAGTATGGAAGGTCATTTCTTTAAACATCCTTTTCTGCTCTCTATAGCGAGCACATTATAGAAGTTCAGTTCCTATTCCTGAATGTATTCTTCGGTGTGAGGTTCGTCTCAAAGCGAGCAACCTGATCGAGTGAATAGCTCACCTGTGCTTAAAGGATGGGCAATGTGAAAACATGGATTTGGACAAGCTGCCGTTCTTATTTTGAAGCTATATATATGTAAATAGTCTCTTACAAGTGCGATATATTACTGTACATATATCAGTTACCCTACTTAATCTTCTTCTCTCTACTAGCCTCTTCATGCTATTGTTGCAGTTATCTTACAAGACAACTAGATGACATGCAGATTCATATGATAGTCCCGTCTTTGATGGTTGTGTTTTTCTGAATCACAACGATCCCGGATCGGATGTAGAAACCATCACTTGGCCTATCAGCTTCTTGAACACCCTGCCACAAGAATGGATCCAAGAGTTGAATTCAGTTAAAATAGCCATGAAGTACATAGCATCCTATGATAAAATCCAGTAGAGGAAACCAGGCTTACATCCTTGTTTGCGATCACGACGTCTCTTCCTATCCTGGCATTCATGTCAATGATACAGTTCCTGGAAATGGAGAATGGAATTGGTAAGAAACTAGTATTTGTTCTATGCATCATTAAGATTAAAGGATTAAAATTCCACCTGATCTTTGTATTCTGTCCTACGCCCATAGGAACCTTCCCGTCTGCCAGCAGAGCGGCAATCTCAGCTTCAGTTTGATAGTATTCACCGCCCATCATCATAGTATCCTATGATAAAAAAAAAAAAATGCCCTTATTTCTATTCAGTTTAATTCTGTCCAAGAAGCTTAAAAAAACAAAAAAAACAAAAAAAGAAGCTCCTGATCATCAAATATTTTTACTGCTGGTCTCATCAAGGAAAATCTTCGCAGATAATCACAAAGAGGTGCCCTTTTTATGATTAGAACAATGAATTAAGCCAATTAAGTCTGCTGAAGTTTTAGTTTTCAGTTGCAAATTGACATGACACTGGAAGTATCATACTTTTTGAAGATTAAAAGCACACCTTCAGTTCCACGCCGTAATCCAAGCGTGAGCGAACTCCCACAACTGAATCTTCAACACTACATTCACGCAGGAAGCACCCATGCGAGACAATTGCATTCACAAACTGCATTATTCAGCAAAATCTTGATGTTATGGAGTGTTTATGAAGCAAAATGTAAAATGCTCACAAGATGTTTATTGACATACCCGGCATTTTTCTACTTTTGTTGGAGGTAGATACCTAGGTGATGTAAAGAAGGGCGTCTTTGGATCATAAAACTGAAACCTTGGAGGCTGGACAGCAAGAAAAAGGAAAAAAAAAAAAAAGATCCTTGTTAAACAAGTTTCTATCTCATGCATGAAGGGACAGCAAAAATAACCGGTTGCAATTAAACAACTTTGTCATCATTGATATCATGTTGAACTTGCATGTTTGGGCTTGAATTATTCATCAAAAACTTTCGAAATACATTCTAACAGCTTGCGGACATATCTATACATATATAGCTCTTCCTTCCAGTAGTTCAAAAGTAAGAGGCTAACCTGCTGAGTAAGAGCTATATTTGCATCAAAGAACGACTTAATGGTACCAATGTCCTCCCAGTAGTCATTGAACAAATATGCCTGTTAAGGGAACCAAAAGAGGCAGTAAGAGCCCGTGCATATCTAGCATGGCTTCTGCATCTAGTTCAACTAAGTTGTTCTCTTCTCTCTCACCTGAACATTGTAGTCATCTACTGCTGAAGGAATGATCTCCGATTCGAAGTCATTCAATGTTGGATACCTCCACCTGAAAGTGATTGCAAGATATGAGAACCGTTTCTTGAATCCGTTTCAATGTCAACTCTGTAGAATACCTCAGAAGGTTTAAGAGAACGTCTCTTCTGAAGACATAAACTCCCATTGAGGCAATGTAAGGAGATTTAATTGCTTCTTCACGAGAGAGTCCAAGAATTGTAGTGTCAACTTTCTGCAATCACCATCGAAGGTTCATATAAGATAGAATAAATAGCTTCATATTGGAGATTAAAGGAGTGGAGTTTTAATTGTATATGTGGGTTTTGAGACATTTCTGATTACCATGGCTTCCATTTTGGCACCCTTTGGCTTATCAGAAAATTGAACAATTCGGCCATCATTGTCAATCTTCACCAATCCAAAGTCGGATGCACGGCTTTCATGTTAAAAGAGAATTATAATCAGTACAACAAGAGAAGAGTTAATTTGGAACTGTTTATTATGAATCAAAGCATTGTCTACAACAAAGTTAAAATGATGAAGAAAAGCAGACATTAAGTTTGACAGAAGCTTGCAGTATCCATTTATTTTGAGAAGATGGTTGTTTGATTGGCAACAAGGATTAACGAATAGTACAGATTACCAGCTTTTTTTATCCACTGGTATTGCTGAAGAACAATCCGAAACACATAAAATGTCAAACTAAACATTCTGATAGCAAATGACATACTAACCTGTCATTTATGGGTACACATGAAACTGTAATGTCTGCAAATGTATCAATATGTTTCTGCAAGCATATGAGTTTGTCAAATGCTATAATTGTTAACGAAAATACATCATTTAAGAACTAAATCCAAGAAGCAACTGATTGCCAGAGACAAAGCATGCCTGCACAAGTTCCATGTAATCCATTCGGTAGAAATGATCCCCGGATAAGATTAAGATCTGCTCGATGTTCTTGTTCTTCATGTCCTGAGAGTAAGATAGCAATACCAGTAATGAATCATAAGTAGGAGAATACTTCAAAGTGAAAATAAAAAAAGCCTATCCAAAGGAATCACCTCAAACACCCAGATAAACTGTCTCACTGCATCTGCTGTACCCTGAAACCAGTTCATTCCAGAATCACCAGGTGTCTGTGTAGCTGCTAGTACCTGTTTGTTGGTGAAATTTCTTAGCTTGAGAACATACTTATGGTGTTCATAGCATGAATAAGCTAGCAAAGGAAAAAATAATAGCGGTATGCATTACCTCAACAAATCCATCTCCAAAGTTGATGCCATCACCAAAGTTGTATGTGCGGAAAATATGACGATTGAGAGAAGCAGAATTGAATTGGGTCATAACAAAAATCTTGTTGATCTCACTGTTGATGCAATTGCTCATTGGGATATCAATTAGCCTATAGCATCCCCCAATAGGTACCTGAGAACAGTGGAGAGCAAGCAAGTTCATCACTTCTAAATAAATTCAAAAACAAAATTCTCATCACTTCGAGTACTAGATTTGTTTCTCGTGCTGCGAATCATGACGAAACCTCAACAAAGGCGGTGATAATTTTCCAGTAAAAAAAAACCTCTTTATCCAAGAAACTCAGAGAGTATAATTTGATGTAAAAAGAATCTTAGGATAGCCTATCTGAAAGTAAGCTTAAGCATAGAACCGGCAAATACAGGAATAGCTAAAGGGCGGTGAAAATCTTAACAAGATCATACTCTTCCTGATTTAATGCTGCAAACAACAAGATGCATCTGCAAACATTTCTAGACTTCAAATGTAGCATTTTATATCATCCAAAATCAACTTGCAGAATACGAGAATACGTCGCCGAAAAAAGAGGTTGCCTTACAGCGGGCTTAGCTATGGTGCTCGTGAGAGGGAAAAGCCGCGTCCCTGCCCCTCCGCCGAGTATAATGGAAGCCACAGTTTTGGGATCTGCCTTCTCATTACCAAACATTGGAGCCTGAAAAATCTGGAATCATAACATAACATAGCATATGTTAGCACGCTAAGAATATAGGTACAGAACTACAACTAAAATAACTGTGAAACATGGAGCTAATAGATCTAAATAAAACAGAAACTAGTCTTATTTTTAACTTGCAGTAAGAATTTAGGGAAGTCATATAACACCTGCATAACATAACATGTAATCTAGATTCTCCTGAAACATAAACACACGACTGTCTATAGAGATCTACAACAATTAGCAATCACAAAGTAAAGAAGAAAGTTGTTCTAGACGATCAAACAAGGGCAACAAAAATGGAAAAAAAACAAAACAAAAAACAGCATTTACTTACTTACCCACGCTTTTCTCAAATTTTTCACAGGGAGAAAAATATAAACAGATACCATGCAATCTTCTAGTGCAATAATATACTAAGCTAACTATGACATACCTTGGTTTCTTGGACATCCGGAGTCAGAACAGACGTCGTTACTCCCACCCTTCTCCTTCCTTGCCAGCTTCTGCTACCCATACTCCTCTCAAACAAAGAGCCTGAAAGATGGCTCTTATGTCCACCTCCAAGCTTCTCTCCCCACATCTCACCATATCCAAAACCAACACCTCTTCTCCTCACTGGATTCACACATGCATTGGCTCTGAACACTATGCTGGCACCATCCATGGCAACAAACCCAGCTATACCTTGTCTTTCCACTCCACTAGTGAACTTCGATAGTAGTAAGGAAATTATATTAGAAGCAGAGCTACTAAAAAAGAAGAACAAGAGAAAGGATCTGAAACCATGACAGAAAGAAAAAAAGAAAAGATAAAAACTCCAAAGACCAAGATCAGAGATCCTCACCAAAGATGCAAAGAAGAGATCAAAATTAGGATTTAGAATGCCAAATCTCAGATCTCGAGTGGGTATTTGCTGAGTTCTTGTGAGAGTGATCTGGTCTTATTTAAATGATCATAAATGATACGAATGAACTTGGAGTGGATGTTGACAGGAGGTTGAGTCATGGGCATGTAAAGTAGTCACGTTGTGTCCTGCAAACAATTTCCTATTTTCCATTTCTTCAACAATATATTCTATATATGTTTCTTTTAATAAGAAAAATAACAAAATTATTCGTGAAGCTGACAACTAAAGATCACAGTTCCAATTTATTTTTTATTTTTATTTGTTCTATTAATTTTCTGAAAAATCTGAAAAGATCATTTGAATATTTTGTTGTTAAATTTGGTTTCATCTTTTTTTTATCAATTAATTCGTACTAAGAAAACTCCAGTAGGTCTGAGATCTCACGGTTAAAGCCGTTCTCTATTCCCGCCGCGCCTTGAGGTACAGCAAGGTCCAACTTAGACTAAGCTGAACTCCATACGTGGCAGGGGTCTTCCAGATGGCGGCTACGGCTGCAAGTGACCACCACCTGGCTACCAGAATGGCCGAACACGTGGCGCACTTCTATTGATTTGAAGATGGCGGGAGAAGACTGACCGAGACTAGATCGAATGGACTAGAAGGGGTAGAATGGCCGCACACGTGGCGCACTTCGATTCGTTTAAAAATTAACATTCTGTGTCGAGTCAGAATATCAGTATTTTATGCCTCAATTTTTTAAGATGGTTATTTTAATATCATTTATATTCACATCACATGATATCAAAATTATTGGTGCAATGATTGAGAAACATCACAAAGTTTTCCTGATTTTGAAGGGCACTATTTTACCATGTGAACTTGTGAAGTGCTTTTTGGGACATATTGGAATGCTTCCAACAACATATGGTCACTATCGATAAGATCATGCTCTGTGCTAAGAATCCTCTTCCCTTTGTTTTTTACTTAAAAGGTTATTATCCGCGCAGGAGCCCATTATGAGAGGAGCATTGATATTTAGCCATCCCCGTCCCCACGTGGGCTTGTCCTGAGAGTCCGTTTGATTGGCATGAATCAAGGTGCATCGCGCGGCACCTTTTATGAAGATTATGTGTTTGGTTCATCATGCATCAACTAATGCATGTATCGTGTGATGTATTTTTTTAAGACAAATCACGAATCATGTGAAACGGGCAAATCACGCGACGCACAGATTTGCAGTGCATCTCTTATACACCCCGTGAACACATTAAAATATATTCAATAAAGTTATGTGAATGTTAAAATTATGTGAACATTATTTTAATCTCAATAAAATCATTATATTATAACACAAAGATTCAATAAAGTTTGCTCAATCTTTTTTAACATTATAAGCATTTGGTGACTATTTTTAGTAGAATTTGGTTCGAAGTTATAGCATGCAAAAGTTATTGTGACAATAAATTCTGTTTGATTCATGAACATATTGAATGATCTTCACTTTATTTCTCTGTTTTCTTTTGTATAGGCCAGCGAGAGGAATAAGCACCTGTAACAGTCGAAGCAGCAGCTCCCCTTCTCCAAAACCTAATCAGTACTTGCATCCACATTCTTTAATAAGACATCTCTCTTTCTCTCTCTAAATTTCAATGGGATGCAAATTGTGGTGCAAGACAAGCTGAAATTATTAAAGAACAAGGACTGGTGGACATCTTTGATAACAATTTGAATGGGATGTATTCACTGGTTTCTTTTTAGATGGTGTTGTTTCAATGCGTTCAAAGACTATTCTTTTTTTTTTTTTTAATATTGCTTGTAACGAACATGACAATTGTCTATTGAGAAAACATCATATGTAACCATGCTTGATTGTTTTGAATGGTCATGTAAAATGCCACAAAAGCCATATGTACTCCATAACTGCTTGGCATTTGCGTATATTAAACTTTATTCTAAGGGCTTCAGCAAATTAATATATGTTGATTTGTGTATATTAATATCGTATATAGTCATCTTTGATTGTTTTAATTGTTTTGTTAAAGATGTAGTTTTTATATATATGATTGATTTCTCTATTTTGAACAAACAAGTGAAGATGTCGATTCAAATGCCTCAGCAGCAGTAGATGATCATATGAATAAATAGGTGAGGACTTGGGGAGAAAGGTGTGCATGAACGTAAAAATGGAGTGCTCATCCTCTTTCTCCTCATCCTTCATTAGCTTTATTAGCTATTGAAAGAATTTGATTGGCATTGGGCAGGAGGTTAATGTGCTTCTTGGCTTATCTCAATTGCAAAGAACAACAAGAGATTGTCTTTTATCAACCTTATAATGAGCAAAAACGGTTACAACCGTTTTCCTCCTATTAATTTGTTTACATGTATATTTTTCTAAGTTAACTTTGTATATTGTTATCATAATTCCCTAGCTTAGTTTTAAATATACATCCTTATCTACCTTATAAAATCCGATGACAGTTATCCCTTATGACTCATAATCTGAGTCATAAACTTATACACACATTGCATACACGTGGCATAAAATTGTAATTAAATAAAACAAAAGAAAGGATAGTGGGCTGATGTGTAAGTTATTATAGAGATAGTGGGGGCGGGCAGTTAGCCGTACAAGGTGGCACGGGCCCACCACCTAGTTATAATATAAGCTTGATCCTTTCCTATATTGTGTGATGTTGACAACTATAATATCAAATTGGAAGGGACTATTCTTATCATTTTGCAAATGATTTGATATTCTTTTCAAATTATACTTTATACTGAACATATTTTATCATTTTTCATAAATAGTTATTCATTTATAGGAGGCCTATTAAGTGTTTGAGAAAGAAATTTGTGATTTTGAAAATCTCAAGCTTGAAATACGCTAACAGTAAGCATTAATTTTTTTAAAAAACTGATTTCACGGACTAAAATCTGTGTCAGGGGCACGAGCAGCCCACTAGTATATATATATAAATACATATGGTCATATATATACACATACACACATACACACATACATCTATACATATATGTATACATACATGTATATTCATATGTAAATATGCACATACACATATAAATATACACATGCGCATACATATAAAAATATAGACATATACACATTTATATACATATATAGATATACATATATGTATAAGCATATCATACACATTTACAAGGATGCTGATGTGGTGGATTACTCATCCATGTGTCAGAAATCCGGATATACCAACTGATAGCCAACGCCAACTAAGGTCGGCTAAAAATCATTTTCCTTATGAGATGGTTTACTTTTGTGTTTATCGTCTAAATAATAAGAATTCTATCATTTTTTTATTATTCTAAATTATATTCTCGTAATTTTTTTGACCCATATTAGATGTTGTTCTAAGGTTGAAATGAGATTAAGTACTAAAAAAATACAAAGGGCTCTTAAGATATTGAGGAGCGATTAGTACAGGGCTTATATCAGCTATTAGATTCCAAGAATATTTAAAAGAGTTTTTTTTGCTAATGGCCCCGTACGTTTTCGCTATATTGTCCCTGCCCTTATGGCTATATATCTTTCACCATATGCTATTTTCCATATGCAATTTCCGATGTTACAAAGAAGTAAACATATATTCTTTTCAACATTTGCAATTCCATACAACCCGAATGTGTTGTGCGTTGAAGAGGCTGAGCTTCTCGATATCTTGTTGGGTTTGCAGACAGTCTAGTTGAAGGGGAAAGCCAATGTGTTGGTGGAGTCTGACTCGAGATGTGTTGTGTCCTTTCTCAATGGTTCATCTACTTGGTCTTCAACTCTAGAACCTGTTTTGAGGAAGGTTTGGTCTTTATCAGTTTTTCTTGAGTGTTTCTTTTGTCTGGACCCCTAGGCAGGTGGTTGCTATGGCTAATGCTCTTGCTAGAGGTGTAAGGGATTCATATGGGAGCAAAGGGTAATCTATCTCTTCATTGCTGTAGTTGTTAATTCATGAGATGTAAGGCTAGCCGTTGGGCTCAATTAAGCAAAAAAAAGAAATCCATACAACCCGAATAGAAAATGTTTAGATAATATTCTCATTTTAAAATAAAAAAATTGTGTAACATGTTAAGATACATTAAAAATTTAAAAGTGGTCGGCCTCGATGCTTCCTCTCTCCAAATAAAAGGTTGATTTTATTTTTCCTTCAAAAAAGTAAATTGTTAATAATATTTTAATTAGTTGAGTCTTGTATCATGACTTGGGTTCAATCCGAGTATTTTTTTTTAAAAAAAAATACTGAATTCATAATAATAATAATAACCGGGAATATTCTGTCTTCATTTATAACCGAATATTCTATAACTATAGCTCGTCAAGAAGACAATGCTTTCAGATATGGAGCTCGAAGAACACCCGAAATTTTAACAAGGCTGGATTGATAGTCTTTTCTGTGAACGGCCCGGCCCAACCCTGCTTTGTCTTAGCCCGATCAGCTAATGTTAGGCCTCGCCTTGTGTTTAACCCGATACTTGGGCCTAGGCTAGCGTCCGGGCCATTTAGTAGTCGAAACTGGGCCCGACCTCAGCTTGGCCCGGACTGAAAAGCAAATGGGAGGCAGGTGAACAATCAAACAAACCATACTAAATGCAAATAAAATACAGACATGTTGTCCATTGGTATAATGGGTATATGACATCTATATATATATTTTTTAAACTTTTACCTTAATGTTCAAGCGTATCTTAGTCATCTCACAATTTAGAAAAATATTTTTATCACGATTAAGTCTGGATAGAAGGAGAGAAGGCAGTGGTTATATTAAATGACCCTTTATGCTTTCAGGGGTTTATATATATATATATATATATGATATCGTCATAATTGAAGGGGTTTTGTTATGTTTAATATGTAAGCTATATTATACTACTATGGGTGGACCCGCGCGTGCCAACTGCCAAGTATTTCAGTTATGTGCATAGAACATTGTATTAATGCCTCATTTGTTTATGATTGTTCTCTTTCCTTCTTGAATTGAAAGCATTTCCTCTGGTTGTTCTGCTTAGCAGCCCTTAGGCTTATAAATTAAAAGAAAAAGAAATAAGATAACACTAGACATAGTGTTTTACACATTGTACCTAGCTGTTGTTGCAAGGTCTCATTTTGGTTTGTTTATCTAACATTGTGGTCTTCATCAATTGCCGCATGAAGGAGAGGGCCAAACCAGCTACAAGCCTACAACCAGAGGAAAAAAGCAAAGAACAAAAATCAACAAAAATGACAAATACAACCCCATATATCAAGTTGAGCACATCTTTTCCAACATGGCGTACCTTTTTTTTATGAAAATAAAAAAGGACCCCGATTGGGGTACATGTGTACTCCCGATCGCGTCATTTAATTCATTGATAGTGTTTTACGATAGATTAGATCAATCAATCGGTAGGCATCTGATCGGTAGATGTCTACCGATTGAGTTACTACCGATGTATTAGCATCCTCACTCGGTACCGACTGAGGAGCATGTGCAACGTACATGCAGGGCCGTCCCTGAGTTTTTGGAGGCCCTAGGCTAACTTTTAAAATGGGGCTTTTTACATTTCAATGATTAAATTTCAAACATGTAAAAACCACTTTAAATTGTTTTAAATTCAAGTCAAAAGTTAGAATCACAAATATACTAATATAATAAATTAGTAATATGCATTGACATTTGACGTACACAAAATTCATATTTCAATGAGTGACAAGGGAAAACTTACCTTGAATAGAAGAAAGCTTTGTTGAGACTTGATGGAGAAAAAAAATTATTAGTGCTTGAGACTGTTGAATAGAAGAAGCTAGGGTTTGAGGCTATTGAGCTCCCACCTCCCTGTAAAACAATAATGACTGCTGAACTACCCGGTACCTTATACCTACTAACCCACCAAAGTACAAAACTATGGGGCCCTAGGCCATGGCCTGGTGGGCCTTGGCCCAGGGACGGTTCTGCGTACATGGACACGTGGTCATGTATATAAATATTTACCCATTTTTCATCAAATGCATGCCGGTTATTTCGGAGCACTGGGTAAATATTTGGGAAGTTTTCCGTCACCCTTACCGGGCCATTATTGGGCTTTCTTGATGGCCCAGTACCGGGGCCTGTTTGTATATGCTACAGTTTAGGAAGATAAGTACAATATTCTGGCTGCATGTATGCCTGCATTTTGTATGGCTTCATCAAGGAGACTATGCCCAACTGATCATGACAATCTGCCAATATCTGACTTGGCGCCTATGCGATATTATTGCACGTACGACGTACCCACTAATAACATGAATTTTTTGCCATTTGATAACCCTTAGGTTTCGTTTTGGCATAAAGATATCCATAGGATGTTTTTTTGCAATCTAATACCCACCGGCCAGCAAATTTCCGGTTTTACCCTCGCCATTAAATGCGGTGTCAGCCCATGAGAAGACATTCCACCTATTTTTTATTAAATGCGTCGTTAACTACGCTTAGAAATTCACGCGCGTAGTTAACAAATACGCATAAAAGTCTACCATCATACACATATATCATTTTCCATGCGTGGTTATCACTATACGCGCGAAGAAAGGTATTTTCCACGCGCGGTTAAGGTGTATTCCATCGTGAGTAGTTAAGGTATTTTCCATGAGCTGTTAAGGTGTTTTTATGCGTACTTGTTGTTTGTATGCGATGTTAAGGTATTTTCCATGAGCAGTTAAGGTATTTTCCACGCGTGGCCAATAGTTTAACTGCTCATGAAAAATACTTTGTGGGGGTGGACGTTTGCATGGGTTTGCCACGGGGGTGGACGTTTGCATGGGTTTGCATGCGTTGTGTTGCATGCAAACGTCCACCCCCGTAGGACTCCAGGATGCGGTGGGACTTGCAGAAGTCGCTGATGAGGGCGTTGTAGGTGAACACGTCGAGCTCGCCGTGGGACTCCAGGATGTCCATGACGCGGACCGCCTTGTGGATTTGGCAGAGGTTGAAGAAGCCATTGTTTCTGGGGCTTTAGCTTCCAGCGTGATGTGGAGGTGGTGAAGATGGTAATGTTATACACTACCTATTCCTAATTCAAATCGGAAAGGCTCCAGTTCAGTACAATCTTTCAGTTTCAAGCATTTTCTCAACAATAATACTTTCGAGCATTGGAGCTAATGAATCAAAAGGTAGTCTAATGCCCAGGAAACTCAGAACTTTGGAGGTGGCTTCTGCGTTGGAAGTAGCCCAAATTTTTTCTTCAAAAGAACCCGTTGCCTAGAGTACTTGTCATCAGGGGAGAAGCGAGCTGCATTAGAACGAAAAAAACCATCAGCAATCTGCGCAGATTGCTAATGGCAGGTCTTGCAGCATGCTCTGTGATCTAGAAAAGTTGGACTTGTGAAGATGGCAGGTCTTGCAGCATGTTATGCACTTGTAGCATGCACTTGTAAAGAGGGCCAAGTACGCGTAAAAAAATACCTTAAGAACGCATACAAATAACAAGTACGCATAAAAACACATTAACTGCGCATGAAAAATACCTTAACAACGCATACAGACAACAATAAGTACGCATAAAAACACATTAACTGTTCACGATGGAAAACACCTTAACCGCGCGTGGAAAATACCTTTCTACGCGTGTATAGTGATAACCACGCGTGGAAAATGATATATGTGTATAATGGTAGACTTTTATGCGTGTTTGTTAACTACGCGCGTGAATTTTTACGCGTAGTTAACGACGCATTTATTAATAAAAAAAATAGGTGGCAGGTCTTCTCATGTCTTCTCATGGGCTGACACTGCATTTAATGGCGAGGGTAAAACCGGAAATTTGCTGGCCGGTGGGTATTAGATTGCAAAGAAACATCCTATGGGTATCTTTATGTCAAAACGAAACCTAAAGGGTATCAAGTGACAAAAAATTCCTAATAACAGGCTTATTTCATTCAAATAATAATAATAAAAAGTACAATCCTCAATCACACGGCCTCTGAAAAAGTCATAATATTCGTTGGATAACTAAATTGTTTCGTTGTTTTCATATGTATATATTATACCCCAATTACTATTAAAAATAAATAAAAAACACAAACACACGTCAGAGGTGACCAACAAAAATGACATTATTGACCTTGTAAACGTCACAAAATATATGATTTTCAGTATTTTTTTCAGCGCGCGCGCGCGCACACACACACACATATATATATATATATATATACTAGTAAGTCCCCCTCCCTCATTAACTCTCTTTCCACGTAGGCTCCACATAAGATAACCCTCTCCATGTAAATTTCACATAGGACAACGAAAGGTTAATTTATAACCATCTATGTATAAAAATAATATATATATATATATAGAAAATGCCGCTAAATCATAGCGACTAATTAGTAATTACACTTGTAAGGCCAGTAACACCGACCGCTTGGCTTGTAAATATAAAATTGGAGTGGTGATCGTTTGCTGCCACGATTTTATGACATTTTCTAATATTAATTGCGATGCTTCATTCAGCGCATTTGTTTATTGGCGTTTGCTTACCGCATCTAAATTTTAGCGGCCATTATTTCTTACAACCAAAATGTATATATATATATATATGCTCTTAATTAATTAATTTGTCAACGCTTGTGCAATCATTGACAGAGACCATTTTGGTTTCTTTATCTAATCATGTCACTGTCTTGAACATCGAGATTAACGTTTTGGACATATATATATATATATAGAAAAGTACGTAGCTAGCTAGGGTCCTCTGAATATTCCACATATATACTAATATATCAGCCAGTCAAGGCTATATATAGCCAGCGGCAGCCATGGTTGCAAGCCACATCCAGCACTAGTCATGGCCATGGGAGGAGACAGGATTGCCATGAATGGAGGAGAAGGCCAAACTAGCTACGCCTATAATTCAGTCCCTCAGGTCCTCTCTCTCTCTCTCTCTCTATATGTGTGTGTATTTCTCTATATATCTATCGAGCTATTTGTAATTAAGTAAATGGATTTAATGATATATATCTACGTACTTACGTGTACTTCAGAGAAGAGCGCTGTACATGATAAGGCCACTAGTGGAGGAAGCCATGCTAAAGATGTGTTCCACCACCATCCCTGAGAGCTTCACCATGGCCGACTTGGCCTGCGCTTGTGGCCCTAACACTCTACTCCTCACGTACACAGCTATAGACGCGATTCACAAAATCTGCCGAGGATCACGCAGACCATCGCCGGAGTTGAAGGTGTTCTTGAACGACCTCCCGGACAATGATTTCAACACCGTCTTCCGTGACCTGCCGGCCTTCTATAAAAAATTACATGAAGAGAAAGGAGATGAGTTTGGGCCATGCCTCATCTATGGTGCGCCTGGATCCTTCTACGGGAGGCTGTTTTCCAAGAGGAGCTTGCACTTCGCATGCTCTTCTTTTGGTGTCCAATGGCTTTCTCAGGTCAGCAGTACCACAAACATGCATGCATGCTTCTTCTATTGATTTCTAGAACTCATTTTTTATAAAAGTAATTTGAAACTCTCGTTTAAAAAAACAAAAAACAAAAAAAAAATCTCAGGTTCCTGAAGAGCTGAAGAACAAGCAAGTGATAAACATCAAAGGAAACATCTACTTGGACAAATCAAGCCCTCCTCCTGTCTTTGGAGCCTATCTGAAACAATTTCAGCAAGATTTCACACTATTCCTCAAGTCGAGGTCGGAAGAGATTGTTCCTTGTGGGCATATGATCCTAACCTTGATGGGGAGAAAAATTAAAGATCCATTCAGTGACGAATGTTCTCATTTCTGGCAACCTGTGTTAGATGCTCTAAAAGACATACTACTGTTCGAGGTACGTACTTACAAGTTCATGCATTCAAGCAACATCGCTTTACTTTCATTTATTGCATCCTCATATATATATATATATATATATATATATATATACACCTCATGATCTTGTAATTAATTAATTATTGCCCATATAATTAATTAACTTTGATCGAATCGAGAGTTGCAGGGTCTTATCAAAGAGGCAAGTGTAGATCCCTTCAATCTAGCATTTTATGGACCTCATATCGACGAACTTAAAGATATTGTACAGCTAGAAGGGTCCTTCAGTATTGATCGATTGGAAGAGAGGGGATGGTGGGATCTCTTCAACGGCGATTCCTTCTATGACGCCGGCAAGACTTTTTCCGGCATGTTTAGAGCTGTACTTGAATCAGCTCTGGTTAGTCACTTCGGAAGCACGGCCATCCATGAAGTGTTTGAGAGAGTTGAGATGAATCTTTCCAAGGGCACCAACATACGTGAATGGGCCGAGAAACAAGTTTACCTGGTTGTCTCACTGACCAGGAAAGCATGATGCATGAAAGATTAGCCTGGTCAATTGAATTCCGAGACCTCTTGATTTCTCTTTGACGTTTAGCGTTCCATTTCTCCACTATTTCTTTCATGCATATACCTCGCGAGTTCATCAACTCCGAGACTGATGTTTTGGTGCCCTCCGTTTGGACGAACACCATGATCCTCCATACCTGAGGCTTTCTTGTACTCTTGATATGTTTCTTTTTTTGTATTTTACTACTTAGTCTTGGACTCAACTAATCAAAAAGAAGGAAAGCATGATCCATGCATGGCAAAGCTCTATCTACGTACATGCCAGCATTAATTACGTCAATTTTATATATCTTCATATTAATTTGCAGTTAATTAGTTTGCCTTCAATATATAATAGTGCTAATGCTTTCATATATAGCAACTTAACAAGCTGATCATTTTCACATTGTATATATCTTGCCTTCAATAACACGTAATGACGTAACGCTAAGTGTTAATGCTCTTTCCTATACTTTAAATATCAACGGACCGATTCTTTTCTTTTCTTTTTTACAAAAAGAGAGAGATGGTTAATTCTTTAGACGCAAGTGAAAAGAATATAATATGTGTCGCATCCCAAACACCAAAAGAGATGGTTATAAGTTTTGAAGATAATATATATTATTTTACTATAATGTAGGAAAATGTCACGCGATATGCAAATAACCTTCATTTATTTAACTTTCTTCTAAAAATTTGATTTTTCGGTTCCACACGGGATATCAAATCAAAAACCGAATGCACACCGAGTGCACACGCTTAGCTGGACCTTGACTTAGGGCAAGCCAAACCTTTAGGCCGCGTACTCGATCGGCAGGATAATGTTTATGCAGCAATCCTGGATGGATATCAACTTGCCGTGTTATCAAAGCAATTCTGACTGTAAACAAGATCAGATGAAAAGAACTTTTCATTCCTTCTCAAGTTAAAGATGCATTGATATCAAATTTTTGATGAAATTTATCAAAATTTCTTTAATGAGATGACAAATTTAATGATTCATGTGGATTAGCAAAACACTCATATGTCTTTTAAATAAGTAGAACTTAGCACGGGTTGACGTGGTGCACCCCAAGCTTCCATTGAATAATTTCTCCTCGTGCCCATAGTGCGACAAAGCCCCCCCCCTCCCCCCCAATCCAGACTTCTATTACTATTCTACTAGTTTTTTTAGCAATTGTAATCTTTCCTCGCTGCCACGACCACTAGCTCCCTCGCCTCCCTGCCACAATCCCACGCCACCGCCACCGCCCTCGCCGTTACACGCGACGCCGACCACCCCGGAAGCCGTTACCCATGGGCATTAACCCTGGCAAGCTCCCCCAGACCGCCAGCACCTCCTCCATCGGAGCTGCGACCACCTACGGCGAGCCCTTTCCATTCCATGGCCTCCGCTCGAGGTCCCCTGCATCCGCCGGCCATTAACCCCCGCAAGCTCCCCCAGACCGCCATCACCTTCTCCATCGGAGCCACGACCAGCTACAGTGAGCCCTCTCCATTCCGCGGCCGTATTGACCTACCCTCGAGGTCCCCTGCATCAACGACGACCTCCCTCGGCACCGGCGACCTCGACCTGAGCTCGAACACCACCCGAGCTTCTCCGTCTCCTCCGGATCTAACAGCGCCAACGTCACCGCACCTCCCCCGCCACCGTCTACATCAGGAGCCCATCCGAGCTCCTCCTCCCTCTCAGATCCGTCACCGCCCCATCAGACTCCACCTCCCCGCCGGCCTCCAGCTCCGCCCAACCCCCGGATCTGAGGCCCCCTCGCCTCTACAACCCTTCCTCCGACCATCTCGTGCCCGATCCGGCCACTTGAGCCAGCCCCGGATCCGATCGAGCCGCTTCAGCCGATGGCTTGGGAGGCGAGCCGGGGGTGGAGATAGAGGAAGAGGAGAGAGAAAAGCCGGGTAAAAATTGGAAAATAGGGAAAAATGGTAGAAAAATAGGGAAAAAATATAGAAAAAGATAAAGAAATTTATAGAAGAAAAGTGGATGTCACCGAAGAGACTATTGATGGAGAATTTCAGCCAATTAAGTTGTAATTTGAAGAGTTAAAAAAAAATGAAAATGTATTTAAAAAGATAAACATAAAGTTAAGAAGATGCAAATAGATTTAAAATGATAAAATAGAGTTAAAAAGATGAAAATGAATTTAGGAAGATGAAAATGAATTCAGAAAGATGAAAATGAATTTTAAAATGATAAAAATAGATTTAAAATAGAGTTAAGAACATGAAAATGAATTCAGAAAGATGAAAATGAATTCAGAAAGATGAAAATGATTTCAGAAAGATGAAAATGAATTCAGAAAGATAAAAATGAATTTTGAAAGATAAAAATGAATTTTGAAAGATGAAAATGAATTTTGAAAGATGAAAATGAATTTTGAAAGATGAAAATGATTCCAGAAAGATGAAAAATGAATTTTAAAATGATAAAAATATATTTAAAATGATGAAAATAGAGTTAAGAAGATGAAAATGTATGAAAGATGAAAATGAATTAAGAAAGATGAAAATGAATTCAGAAAGATCAAAATGATTTTTGAAAGATGAAAATGATTTTTGAAAGATGAAAATGAATTCAGAAAGATGAAAATGAATTCAGAAAGATGAAAATGATTTCTGAAAGATGAAAATGATTTTTGAAAGATGAAAATGATTTTTGAAAGATAAAAGTGCATTTAAAAAGATGAAAATGAATTCAGAAAGATGAAAATGAATTTTGAAAGATGAAAATTCATTTTTGTCAATTTTAGATGGTCAATTTTCTAAGTTTTATGTATATTTTTTATGCGTAAATTGTATTTTGATGAAAAAATTTCATCGCTTTGGCTTTCGACTCGGATCATTTTCATCTTTTTCAGCTCATTTTCATCTTTCTCAGTTTATGTCAGATCATTTTCATCTTTGTTTGCTTATCGACGTTGTCAAGGAACACCGCGCGCACAGAGCACCACCCATGCCCGAAGGTCCTTTTCACTCTTGGATTTTCCGTTGTCGACGTCATCGTCGTTGTACTAGTGCTTGCCTCCACGGGGCTGTGGTGGTGTTGGCGTGGGTAGGAAGAAGATGATGGTGCTGCTCGACCTGGCCGTCACTGGTGGGGAGCGGCCGGAATTTTATATAGTTTTCTTTTATTTTTTAGATTTTAAAAGCATTATTTAATATATAAATATATATTAAATAATATGAAAAAAAAGGGGGTTTTGAGGTTTGGTTCACCGCCGGCCAACTCATCGGATCAGTGGTCCCCTAACGGGGGTTTAGCCCAATGGCTTAACTCAACAAAGAAAAAAAAAAAAAAAGAAGTCCCTGCCGGGGGTCTAATCCTGGTAGCGCTAGAGGTTTTTAACTATTCCTTGACGTGGTTTTAGTCTGATGACTTAACTCGTAAAAGAAAAAAAAAAAAATACAAATCCCAACGCAAGTGTATAAAATAAAACATATTTAAGTAATTCGAATCTCGCGATGAATATATACATGTATTAAAATACTTGTGGCAGGGATCCTGATGCACAAGTAAAAGAATTAAAATATTAATTGACTAGGTCCAAATATCGATGATGGTGTATAAAATAACATGATATGTATTTCGGTTCTCGAGATGTATAACTGCATTAATATTTTGACACGGATCTTGATGCGCAAGTAAAAGAACTCAAAATAGTAAACTGATCAGGTGCAAATCTTGAGGCTAAGTTTATAAAATAATATAACAGGTAATTAGGATCTCGAGATAGAATATATGCATCAAAACATTTTTGGCATGGATCGACTTGAAGCACAAGCGAACTAAATGATGTCCTGTCCATCAGTCCATTAGAAATAATTCAAATTGGTTGATCAAATCTTATCGGATGGACCACCTTGATTGGATTCTGATAGCCTAGTTATTAGATAAGATTTGATCAAATTGGTTGATCAAATTGGTTCACCGAGGGTCCTTTGAATCCACATACTAATATATCAGGCTATCAGCCAGCCAAGGCTATATATAGCCAGCGGCCGCCATGGTTGTAAGCCACATCCAGCACTAGTCATGGCCATGGGAGGAGACAGGATTGCCATGAATGGAGAAGGCCAAACTAGCTACGCCTATAATTCAGTCCCTCAGGCCAAACGATAGGGATTTGTGTACATGGGTACATCCCATGTACACAAATCTTTTTCCTTAAGTAAATGGATTTAATGATATATATCTACGTACGTACTTCAGAGAAGAGCACTGTACATGATAAGGCCACTAGTGGAGGAAGCCATGCTAAAGATGTGTTCCACCACCATCCCTGAGAGCTTCACCATGGCCGACTTGGCCTGCGCTTGTGGCCCTAACACTCTACTCCTCACGTCCACAGCTATAGACGCGATTCACAAAATCTGCCGAGGATCACGCAGACCATCGCCGGAGTTGAAGGTGTTCTTGAACGACCTCCCGGACAATGATTTCAACACCGTCTTCCGTGACCTGCCGGCCTTCTATAAAAAATTACATGAAGAGAAAGGAGATGAGTTTGGGCCATGCCTCATCTATGGTGCGCCTGGATCCTTCTACGGGAGGCTGTTTTCCAAGAGGAGCTTGCACTTCGCATGCTCTTCTTTTGGTGTCCAATGGCTTTCTCAGGTCAGCAGCACCACAAACATGCATGCATGCTTCTTCTATTGATTTAATGATGTATGTGGGCAAATAATTTCGTCTCAAGTTAAGATGCATTGATATCAAATTTTAGATGAAATTTATCAAAATTTATTTAATGACATGACAAATTTAATGATGTATGTGGGCAAATAATTTCTCCTCTTGCCCATAGTGCGACAAAGAGGGACTAAATCAAAGACATCTCAATGTGTATCATAGACCAAGCCAGTCTTATGTCATAGAGAGACAAGAACTAATGAACATATATAGCTTACATTGTTACACAACTAGGTTTTCTAGATAATAAGATTGAACAACTGGATTCGTCGTCATTATAACGAGACTTTCATTTGGCTCTCAGTTAAGAAGAAAATTCTTATTCATTAGTCTCCCAAAACAAGGGTTATTTACATATGTCGCCCGTAAAGTTTGATTTGACATATTTCACTCTAAAAATTACACCAAAAATCTTGATTATTATCATATATCCCTTTCGGTTAGTTGAGATTGGGATATTCGAGGAATATGCTAGACTGAGCCGTTTGAGGCTAACCGTGGCATTTAAAATTAATTAATTGGTCGCATCCTTATAACTACTGCTCTTATCCCTCATTCGACCCAAATGATCGTTGAGGTTTAGGACTTGAAATATGGAATGTGTATAGTGTCCTTCGGTGAGCTATCTCCACCTCCAGCAATTTTCTCTCAATTTCGGTTGAATTTATGTGAGACTTATATGAAGGACGTGACAGTTATTAAACATAGATTTTAATATATTAAGGCATTTGAGACATTTTATAACCCTAGTTATGTCCTTAACCATGTTCATGTCATGTTAGCATATGGAAGTGGACGGAAATGAATATATGATAATAATAAAAAAATTCAGGGTTTTTGGTGTAATTTTGAATTTTTTCAGGTTGAAATATGTAAAATCAAAATTTTCTGGAGGCTATATTTAAATAACCCAAAAAAAATTATGTAAGAGATTAGGCCAGGCGAATTTTGAGCCGGAAATTATCTACAAGAAGACTTTTACAATTGATAACTAGCAATTAATAATAAAGAGGTACAAGCCTGGCTAATGGGCTGTGTGTCGTCAAGAGGTAGGATTGGATGTGTTGGCTTAGAGTCGGCCATGAGCTGAGTATGACCCCATAATCGGGCCTCATGCCAGTCCATAGGCCCAACTATATCTTGAGCCGTGACCAACCCAAGAGTTTAGAATCTAGGAAAGCTAGCTAAGCCCCTTGTCGCACTATAACATGGTTGAAGAATTTTATTTTAGGGGTTATGGTTGTTTGATTCCATCCCTAGACTGTTGACTATATATTGTGATCATAGCGTAGCAGTTTTCTTCTCCAAGATAATAAAAATTGAAGCGCTTGTAAGCATATGGAAATAAAGTATCTAACCATTGTTGAGCACATTGATACAGACTCAACGCTCGCTGATTCTTTAACCAAGGGACTGAGAACTATTAATTTCATTAGACATGCTGAGAATATGGGTATTTTGATGTACTTGGTTAGTGGTTCACATATGAATGCTATTTTCTTACTGCACTACCACATCTTGATTAATATCGATGGAGGAGTTGTCTTTTGTAATTATGGATTGATCCTATATCAATAAAGGGTATAACGATCGCCATGGTTCGAATATAATGATCCCATTGGACGGAATCGTATTTGAGATGCAGTCTCAGATCTTGGTTGTTTTTTGTCGCCACCCTTATGTTTTCTTTATTCAGCCCAAGAATTATTTTGAAAAATAAAATGTTTTAAAATGACTTCAATTAATGTTACCAAAGTGGGAGAGCGTTGGAATTTTCTTAATTGGGTTTCCACTAATTGTTAGTTGATTTTGATTTTATTAAAATCCGGCTTAATACAAGATCCAATTGGATCGGCTCGATAAGCCCACTGTTGTTAAGTGATCAAATTAATGAACTTTGCCTGGCCCCCCCTGAATTTTTTTTTTAAAACTTAGGCTTCTGTGGGCCCCGCGCCCCCCACCCCTACCAAGAGTTCCCCTGACCCCCCCTGAGTTACCCTTCCTCCCTTGGCCCCCCTTTACTTGAGGGACTGGGTCCGCCCCTACTCCTGTATGAGGTATTTGCTGTCACCTAAACTGATCTATAAGAATTTAATTTCCAAGTTAATAAAGAGGGACAAGCCTGGCTAATGGGCTGCCGGGTGGCGTCCTCCAGAGGCGCTCACTCGGCCCAGGTGGGCCAGTTTTATGACCCAAGAATCCGGCCCAGGGCCAGTCCATAGGCTAGATCAACCATATCTTCTGCCCAATGTGAGGTATCCTAGAACATTGAAGGCTTAAAACGCATTGAAGTCTCAAATGGCTGAGGCTATGGGTGGGCCCGATATCGGGCTCGATTTTGTGGCCCATGAAGACTTTGGGTCAGTTGGTGGCCTCAGAAAACTTGGACCGGGCCTGAGCCCATCCCGATCTTGGTCATAGGGCCAGCCCTTTATGGAGAGCTAGGGTTGGACCGGTTGGTACCGCGAGCGTTTACGTGCCTCAAATTTATTATTTTGTTGGACGTTTGTGTAAACGTCATTAATTTGTCTTCACAAATTAATTTAAGTTTGGGAACTAATTAATTAATTAATAGTTTAGCTCAATAAACATTAATTGTACATCCTTGATCAATGCCTCATTGTTTATATTTATCTGTCAACGAAATTTTTTACAAATATGCTATGGATTTCAACTTATAAAGCGAGCCGCAGAGGTTTGGATTTGGGGTTGGTTTGGGCGGTTTCATATGATCATTTTCTTCTTCTTCTTCCTCTTTTTTGAATAATTATGTAATAACAAACAAAAAAAAAATTTCTAGTGACTTTTTTTAGAGACTCCTAGCCCTAGCTTCCCAAGCAAGTTGAATATTTTACATACAACTATCTCTTCTAAGACCTTTAGGAAGACTCTAGACATTTAACGGGGTGTTTGGTTGTAAGGAGGTGTTTGATTCGCCCACATCAGCATATCAGCATGCATTACGGGCCCGTGATACATGTATGATGGAAACCGTTGAATCGGCTGTATTTGATGATGCGAGGAAACCTATTTTATATCATTAATAAAGTTCCATTGTTTGATGCTTCCGCGGTTCCGCCCAACCAAACAGCAGGCAAAAAATGATGCGCATCCTACAGACGATGCATGCTCCATTTGATTCCACCAATGAAACACCGAACTACTCGTTATGTTTGAAAAACTCAATTATTTTTCTTCGGACAAAAGCTCACCATCTGGCCGGCCAGGACAGATGATGCTTTCAATGATGGTGCACTTTGCTTCGATGATTTGATGAACGTAAGTTGAACAACTAAAGTATACCGGGCAAAGGTGTGAATGGTAACCTTTCGCCAGGTTACTAGGTTAGTCAGTCTCATTGTTCTGTTTGACTAGACAAATAATTAATGAACATTTTGTTTTGATTTTTTGAATTAACAAACAAAAAGGCTAAGAGAGAGAACGTACGTACTGATCAATCCCCATTAAGAGCCGTTTGATTTGAGATTACCTCACTTTATTGGGAATTTTTTTAAAATAATATTATTTTTTAAAAAATATGATTAAAATATGCCTCTGAAGAAAATATTGATGAATGTATGCCTGGTTTTGCCACGTCAGCGCCACGCTGGCGTGACCTTTCATTTTTTTAATCCTGCCATTAAAGACGTAACTTCAAGTTATGTCTTTATTAATGTAGACGTAACTTGAAGTTACGTCTTTGACCGTTCCCTCCCCACTGGGAGCCAAGGGCGGGCGGATAAAAGTGGTCACTACTAAGACGTAACTTGGAGTTACGTCTATATTAATAAAGACGTAACTCCAAGTTACGTCTTCCATCGCCATCAACCTCGCGGCCGCGGGCCCTTCTCCTTTCCCCCAGCCGGTCTCTCCTCCTTCCCCACCCGGGCTCTCCTTCTTCTCCTCTTTCTGGTGCTCTCCGCCGGTCTCCGGCGCATCTGCTCGGCGCTCCGCGCGCGGCCCCGCTGCCCCGCGGCTCCTCTCCCCCCACATTTCCGTCCATCCACTCCTTCAAGAGGAGTTAAATCTTGAAATTTGTCGGCGATTTTCCGGCGATCTTCCGGCCAAATCCTTCAAGATCCTTTGGCCATTCTCCATCTTACTTTCCAGTAAGTTTTTATCTTGGAATTTTAGTTCTTATTGTTGTTGTGTAAGATTTAGGGTTTACATAGTCAAATTAGGGTTTTTTTATAGCATGCCTATTTTTTATTCGAAAATTTATTTTTTAATCATGCTGGTATGATGATTTGGATAGTGGCATTGTTGATAAATTTCATAAATTTTTAGTATTAATTCAATTAGATTATATGAAACATGTTTTCCATAGAAATTTTTACTATTAACTTGTAATTTCTTTCTAATCGACTCATAATCGTCATCATATTTGTGTTATTTATAGTGATGGATAATGACATTGTTCCACTATTGTGTCGGATGGACAGAAATGTGGAATTAAAGGGTAATGCGGGTGATATTGAGTACATAGGTGGCCGAATCAAACCAAGTAGGATACGAAAAAATGCAAGTTATACGGATTTAAAGGCTTTAATGTTTGATTTAACTGGATACAATCCAAATTATTTCGACATTCGCATAACTTGTAGATATCCAATAGGAGAAAGCATGTATTGCGGTGTAGAAATAAAGGATGATAGTGATACTAGTGGCATTCTTAGCCTCTATCCAGTCATTCCAAGTATACAATTGTTCTTGGTGAAAATTGGTGTCGAAGTCAACAATAACCCTCCAAATAATATGGCATTTGGTGAATTTACACGCCTACTACAACGAGAAGATGATTCAACGGATAACGTCTCTCTTGGGTCTTATGGCGCTCCCATCTTCGGACACCAGACATCGCAGTAAGTAATTTATTGTCAAACATGTAATTTTACATCTTGGTTTGCCCTTGTTCATGAGTTCGCTTGTGTATGAACATGCAGGCCTTACCGGCAGGAGGATACATGGTTGACTCCTGAATACACGCAAACTACTCCGGGTACAAACATGGGACACACACATCATGCTTTTGATGCTGAGCCGTCGAGTTTGCTCGGAGGCCACCAATATGATGATGACAATGTCAGTAGCGGCCATGGAGATGCTTCTATGCCTTCAACATCTCGAAGCCCCTTGATAGATGTTGATGTCGAGGATCATGATGACGATTGGATCGAGAATACTGCACTGAGCAACGAGCCAACACGTCATGATGAAGGTATTGATGATCCAATGCCGCTTACTCCAACACAGTACGAGGAGGAGTTACCAGATGAATTCCCAAATGATGAGTGGGTCGACCGAATGACAATGAATAATACCATACCCGGGGTATTTGAAGACCCGACCCCGTTCAATGGTGAATTCTATAAAAAGCAAATATTCGAGACCAAGGCATCACTTATGCATGCTCTTCAACAGTACGAGCTTCGGAGGTTTGCAGAACATTGCACTGTCAAGTCCGGGCCGAAGGTGTTGACCGTCAAGTGCTGTAATCCTGATTGTTCCTGGCATTTGCATGCGTCTACTTATAAGGAAACATCTTACTTTCAGGCACAGAGCACTCATTGCATTTAGTGTAGAGCACTCATGCGTCTACTTATATTAATATTTTTCAAATGCATGCTACAGGCTCGAGATGGCTCACATGGGGGCCTTTGACCCGAGGCCGTACGAGGGTGAGCCTGGTTCGATTTCTCCAGACGTACTTTGGGACCAGGACAAGCACCACTCGGCGGCGGTTTGGGATGGCCAGGTAAATGTTACATATAGAACATTTATTGTTATTAAGTTTAATATTTTAATATTTGTATTTGATAACTAACATTTATGATTTACATACAGGATGACGATGACCTCGGCCTTAAGTGTACAGAGCACTCATTGCGTCTACAGTCTTGGCGGATTGTGGATGAGCGCCAGATAGACTTGCTTCGGCGTTCGGGGTTTTATGTTGTCAGTAGACTGCTACCGATTCGACTTGATCGTTGTTTGATCACAGCGCTAGTGGAGCGATGGCGACCAGAGACTACTACTTTCCACTTGCGCCACGGGGAGATGACGATCACATTGCAAGATGTTGGGATACTGATGGGTTTACCTGTTGATGGCGCGGTAGTTTCTGGGAGCACATCAGGCATTTGGCATGACATATGCTTGGAGCTGCTCGGTGCTGTACCCGCGGAGGGCCGACCGACTATGCTTGAGTTGTCGTGGCTACGCTCTACTTTCGGATATATTAGACCAGATGCCATGGATCAATTTGTATATCAGGCTACGCGCGCCTACATTTTATATGTGTTGGGTTGTTTAGTCGTACCTGATGCGAGTGGCTCCAGGGTAAGTACAATTGCCTATTTATATTTTATTTATCTATCTATTGGATCAACTAACATTGTCTTTCAATTGTAGGTACATATGAAGTATCTACCTTTGTTGCATGACTTGGATATATGTGGACAGTATGCTTGGGGGGCGGCGTGCCTAGCACATCTCTTTCGGGAGCTATGTAAAGCTTCACAAAGAGGAAAGCATGAGATTTCTGGATGCCTTTACCTGTTACAGGTGATTTATCATTTAAATATTATATATAGTTGCTTTAAATATTTTATATTATACCTAATATGGAGTTGTTTTCACAGGTATGGTCATGGGAGCACCTCCATATAGGACGACCTGAACTAATGCCACGACGACCGCTAGTTACCCAAGAGCAAAATGAGGAGCGTGATTTGCATATCCTTGAAGGCCCCTTAGCAATCCAGTACGAAGTCTTGATTTTTTAAAAATATTTTTTAATATTTTGTTAGCATTAGCACCGAACTATTTATGTGCAATGTAGATGGACAGCACCACACAGCGGTAGAGGGAACCCGCATGGCCGTTATTTAGCTTACTACCGAGAGCAGTTGGATAGGCAGTTGTCATCGCATGTATTTTTTCTCACGATCCACGATTTTGCTACCTACTTTAATGTTGATGTGATCTAACTGAGTTTTTATTTTAAAATTATAGATTATATGGTATCCATACGCACCGCAGCGTCTAGCACAATTACCGGCCCTTTGCACTGCGGGGTTTGCTGTCTGGAGGAGTCATGTGCCGCTCATATGCTTTGATGTTGTGGAGATGCACCATGCACTACGGGTGATGCGGCAGTTTGGCCTGCGACAAGAGATACCGCCCTTGGTGACAGAGAGACTATCGCGTGCAAGCCGTCGGGGCAATGCTACTGCGGACTGGGTCAGTACGCATCACCAGTATATCACCCAATGGGAGGAACGACACCAGAGGATCATTGACGGTGCAGTGGACGATGGTGAGGATCCTGCGGCATATTTACAGTGGTATTGGGGGATCACCAGGCGGTATGTCAGTAGGCCTAGATTGGAGGACAGAATGGCCTTTCAGCCGAACATACACCTGATACGGAAGCTGGTAAATATAATTTGTTCGTTAGTAATTAATTCTTATATTATGTTAATCTAACTAAACTTTCTTAACTCGTCATGAACAGTATGACACAGCCGAGGAGAATTACATGCTGTGCCGCGACCGTTCTGGAGAGGAGCTCGCCGATCGTTTGACACCGGTATTCTACTCTATGATGGAGGATTTGCGAATTTGCGGCGGAGATCCTGTCAGTTCACAACAGTCGCAACAGACTACTGGTCAGACTCCTTTCTATGACATACCGATATCTCAAGATATACCATCATCATATCCAGTCATGGGCACGACAGAGGAGGATTCAGAGGGACATGATGAACATGATGTCGGTGTCGGTGCTACGATGGGGAGAGGGGAGGCTGGACCGTCGAGGAAGAAAAGGATGGCAGTGAAGAAAAGAACTTGGAGATTGTGATTGTCTTCTATTGTAAATTTGGTATTTTTTGGTTAATGGTTTGTGACCATTTAGATATGTTAATTATGTTTGATGTAAACGATTTTGATTTATATAAAGACTGTGTATAGTTGTGAATGGGGTGGGTGAGTGTTTAGATGTGAATGGGGTGGGTGGGTGTTTAGATGTGAATGTGAGATGTGATTTGTAAATATCGTATTTTTGTGATTGTATGGTTGTACAGAGCGAAAAAAATAACTCGAGTGTGTTTGCTGTGAGCACCAACTAAGACGTAACTTCAAGTTACGTCTTAGTAGTGAACCCAGGGAAAAGGTTCCAGGTAAGACGTAACTTGGAGTTACGTCTTTATTAATATAGACGTAACTCCAAGTTACGTCTTAGTAGTGACCACTCTTATCCGCCCGCCCTTTGCTCCCAGTGGGGAGGGAACGGTCAAAGACGTAACTTCAAGTTACGTCTACATTAATAAAGACGTAACTTGAAGTTTCGTCTTTAATGTCAGGATTAAAAAAATGAAAGGTGGCCAAACTAGGCATACATTCATCAATATTTTGTTCAGAGGCATATTTTAATCATATTTTTTTAAAATAATATTATTTTTAAAAAAATTTCCACTTTATTTCCTCTTATTTTTAGTTTTTCTTCAAACATCAAAACAATGATTACAGAATTATTACTATTCCACCAATCACCTCCCTTATTATTTTTTCTTATTCCCATTCTTTAACCTTATTTTTTCTAACCCCATCTAACCATATCCCCTCTTAGCCTCATATTTTCTATCCTCTCTTAACCTCACATTTTCGGATGGCGGACATCCACATCCTGCAAACGATTCTCACCGTCTATATATTGGTCACTAGTACGGTGCATTGCTCAAGCTTTACTCATATCCACCTACATATCTCATAAAAAAGAAGAAGCTAGCAGCAGTCATGGTTCTCATGAACGGAGGACAAGGCCAAACTAGCTATGCCAACAACTCAATGCCTCAGGTCCCCTCCCTCTCTCTCTCTCTCTTCCAACTTTGATACGTACGTATATATATGCATGGTTTGCATGCTTCAGAGAACAGCTCTCCTTAATTGTCTCTCTCTATGATCTATATATATGTATATTGAGATTGATGCTTTGTAGTATGCATGGTTCAGAGAAGAGCACTTTACACGCTGAAGCCATTGGTGGAGGAAGCCATACTGAAGATGTGTTCCACCACAGTCCCCGAGAGCTTCGTCATGGCAGACCTGGGCTGTGCTTGTGGCCCTAACACACTGCTCCTGACCTGGATAGCCGGGGGCGTCATTCACAACAGATGCCGGGAGCTGCGCCTCCCGTCGCCGGAGTTCCATGTGTTCTTGAACGACCTCCCGGATAACGATTTCAACACCGTCTTCCAGAACCTCCCGGCCTTCTATGACAAACTACATGAAGAGAAAGGAGACGAGTTTGGGCCGTGTTTCATCGCTGCTGTGCCTGGATCTTTCTATGGGAGGCTGTTTCCCAAGAGAAGCTTGCAGTTAGCCTGCTCTTCCTTTGGTCTTCATTGACTTTCTCAGGTCAGTATGCGTACGTACGTATATCAGCAAGATATATATATATAATATATCAGTCATTATAGGGGACTTTTCGCTAATTAAGGTGCAGATCGATCCTATGTAAATATGTGACCTTTCGCTACATCGATCATGAATATATAGTTTACGTAAAGCGTTCTTCTTGCTATATATATATGTTAAATTAAACATTTTGGGTACGTATCGTACGTAGATCTGCCAAGTAATTCAGTATTCCATTAGTTTAAGCTTTTGGAACAAGCAAGTTGGTGATTTCACCATGCAACCAAGAACCAACCGATCACTTCTAATATATCATTCTGGTCAAAAAAAAATAAAAAATTGTGACATTTAATCGTTCCATATATCATATATGTAAGAAGTCATGATACCAAAAAGGGGGAAAAACTCACTGCGCGCAGGTTCCCGAAGAACTAAAGAAGGACGAAGTGCTAAACAGGGGAAACATCTACTTGGACAAATCAAGCCCTTCTCCTGTAGTCTTTGGAGCCTATTTGGGACAATTTCAGAAAGATTTTACACTGTTCCTTGAGTCGAGATCCAAAGAGATTGCTGCCGGTGGGCACATGATACTAACCTTGATGGGCAGAAGAACTAAAGATCCATTCAGCCAAGAACGTTCTCCAAGCTTGGAACATGTCAAAATTGCTCTAAATGACATGGTATCTGAGGTACGTACGTACGTACGTATGAGTTTAATTATGATCTTTTTAATTTCCAATTACGTACATGATCAGGGATTATTGTCCTTTTTTATATATAGGACTTGGAATTAAAGGATCATGAACTTGTAAATATATATATATATATATATATATATATATATCTTCTTAAATCACAATTTCGATCGTACGTATCACAGGGTCTTATCGAAGAAACATCAGTAGATTCTTTCAACCTGCCATTCTATGAACCTTATATGGAGGAACTGAGAGCCATTGTCAAACTACAAGGTTCTTTTGCTATCGATAAGTTGGAAGAGAGGGAATGGTGGGATCTCTTCAACAGTGACGCAGTTGATCCAGCCAGGGCTATTGCAAACATGTTTAGGGCAGTACTCGAATCGCTTCTTGTTAGTCATTTTGGAGCCACGGTGATCCCTGAATTGTTCCGAAGAGTTGAGATGAATCTTTCCAAGGCGATACCGCAATGGGCAGAAAAACAAGTTTACCTTGTTGCTTCATTGATGATCAAGAAAGCATAATGATCAATAAGAATTGTTACATACATACTACTTTACTTTGTATCTTACAATAATTCCTATTTCTGCTTAATTCTTGATGAGCCTCCTATATATATATGTCAGGTATTTGGGGGCTAGCCTATGTTTGGTCAAGGAACTCTTGATTTTAAATAACAATTGATTAGTATTTTTCCTATTTTTGGAACAACCTTATAAGCAGATTTCCAGAAGCTTTAGTCTCTAAGATTAATTTCCAAGTTAATAAAGAGAGGCAAGCTGTTGGGGTTCTCTCCTCATGAGACCTCAACAAACTGAGCTGGTTGATCGAAGCAACCAGATGCGGCAGAAGTGTCGAAGGTTGAAGCGTCGTGTGAGGACCCGTATGCAAATCTGAGGACCTACTTGTAATTTCAGCATCGCTAGGGGTGTTTTAGGAAAAGACCCCCTAATTATACTTAACCCTAGATGAAAACCGATCGGTGGCCTAATTGTTTCTTTTGTTTCCCTTCGCTGCGTTCTTCCCCAGCCGTCGTTCGCGAGGGAGAGATCGGAGGGGATCGACGCCGTCGCGAGCAGTGCCGCCGGCGGGGAGGATCTTCACCGGCTGGAGGTTGGAAACCTCCTCTCTATTCCTTTCTTCCTCACCGCGTCCTTCTTCGACGGGTTCCTCTTGATCGTTGGGTTTGGGTTTTCTTTTGTTGTTGTGTTGATCTTGTTTAGATCAGTTGGGATTTTCTTGAAGTCTATTGTTTCTTCTCTTGATCATGGCCAGTTCCGACCGATAGGATCAGATGGATTTGGTTTTAGTTGTTGGGTTCTCAGAAATCGGAACAAGTAAACTAGTGCACGTATGGTGTTCGATAATATGCATTGTGTGATTTCTTCTCTGTTAGATTATGTCAATTGCTCTTAGTTCAGCAACAGTAGTGAACTAATGATTTTGGTTGGATTTCGCCGAGCTTTTCCTCTGTCTCGATTTTTCTTCTCTGTCTCGTTGTTCCTTATTGCTACGATGTGGTTTTATGGTCATTGTTGGGTTGTTCGTGAGCTTCTCTTCCTCCCTCTTCTATTGAGCTTCCTGGCATGGTTTGTGCAATAGCTACTATAGGTTCTGCCGAGTTCCTCTTCCTCCCCCTGAGATTTGGATTTCTTAACTAATACCAGTATGCATGCCTCTCTGCTGGGCATCAGGACATGCGCCCAAGATCAGAGCAGGTGCTTGATAAAATGCTAACAAGAAGTTGCCCTCCTTTTTCCACCTTTTGTTTTAAGCACAATATTCATATATTCTTTACATTCTCAATTAAATGAACTGCTAATTGCACGTGATCGATAATGTTGGTCTCTCGCTCCTACTGTGCTTTATAGAGTGGTAATTGGGTAAGACACTTTGCTATCTTGTGTTTTCCACATACTATTGTCTTTCCAACTGCGTTCCTTTATTGTGTTAGTGTTATATGACAGCCTTGATTATAACATCATGACATCTAAGATATCTCCTAGATCTGGTTTTACATTTATAGCCTACCTCCTGCCGTTGGAAATTTTATGGGGGAAAGGTGCTAGTTGATTGATAGTGAGAGAGAGTGTTGGGGTTGGAGAAGTTGTTGACTTGCTGCTATGTTTGGAGCATATAGAGCTCCAAACTAGCAATTTCTTTTGGGTGATATATTCATGAGTATTGGTGTGGGCATTCTTGAAACAGATCCGTGAAAGCCGGGACAAACTGTGGTGCTTGGACCTTGGAGTACTTTAGCTTGTTCTCTGCTATTGAGGTAGGTGGACTATCTAAATACGTGCATGAAACTAACTTTGATAACTACCATAAATCATGGATGATGTGTAGCTAAAGATCTCAGGTGATGCTCAGGCTGGTAATTCTATGCTGATTACATTATAGTTATTTTGTTTACGTGTTCTGTTATTTTGCTTGAACTGTAGAATTATTGTTGATCCATTCCCGTGGAAGATTATGGTTGTCTGTGATGTGTTAGCTATGGCTAATTATTGCTGTGCAATTATTGTGATGTGGAAGTGCTTATTTGTATGTATGTGAATTACTTTCATGTTTGGATGATCTGTGATTGGATACAATCCTGTGGTGCTTATGAGTTGTGTGTAAAGGTTGGTACAGTAGGGTTGTGATGGATGTGGGAGTAGCCGCTTGTGTACAGAACGCATTGCATGACTAGGCCGGGGGTCTGGTCAAGGAACTTGCGATCGAGGCTACGGGTGGACATGGTTCTCGTGATCGATCGGGGGTTTCGGGGATTGATTATGAAATCCAAATTGGATAAGAGAATTAAATGCTATTGTTTGAGGATTGGTTGATCCTCTGGAACCTTAGTCTTAGTGGCTATTGGGGGTAGCCTAATGTCTGCTGGTCGACGCCAGTCTAGCTGTGCCCACAGTTGGTAGGGTAGTGTCCCGGACAGTGGTGGAGAGCGAGCTGTGCCCACGGTTGGCAGGGTAGTCGCCCGGACCGTGGTGGAGAGCGATGGGTCGATTGCGAGCTTGGGCTTAGGTTGTGACTTCCCTGGAGCTAAGACTTAGGTGCCAGATTTACATTGTTTATTTATGTTGGTTATTAGTTAGTTTCTTGTATGTCGATAGTTAGTCTCCTACTGGGCTTTTTGCTCACCCCTACTTTTGCAGGTTCTTCAGGTGATGACGCTCGAGTTTGAGATCGTGGGAGGATTCGACATAGAATTTAATTCATTGATTTCATTTCATTCATTTGAGAGTTGTAGTGACATTGGGATTATGAGATTTGATTCATGCTTTCAGATTTAGAATTTTATAATTAAACAATTGAAGTCGGTATTTGGATTAGATTGATTCATGTTATTGAAATCAGAAGTTTGTAATAAATTATTGGATTGTCCTGTAATGAGTTGGTGAATATGACTTTGAGCAGGTTGGTTTAAATTGTGATTATATGTCAGGTTGAATATAGTGAGTTAATTATGGTTTAGATTGCGACAATTAGCAAGTTAATTATGTGGTGTTAAGTGTAGAACAGGTTTTCCTCGCGTCCCGTGGTCGGGGTGGGTATATCCCGGGGCGGGGCGTGACAGGTGGTATCAGAGCAGGCTGTAGGTCCTAGGGTTTAGGAGTAGGCTTGCGGTTGAGATTCGTGTGGCTGGGATAGTTCTAGGTCTAGAACATCTTTACATGTTGCTTTGTAGCTGTTTGCTGTTTGCCTAGTTAGCTCGTTTCTTACGAGCGTATGCTTGTTGTATTGTACAGATGGCACCGGGTACACGTCGAACTCCTGCAGGTGGTGGTCAAGCTCCTGCAGGTAGAGGTCGAGGTCGCGGTGTTGTCGGCCGAGGTCGAGGCGTTGTCGGTCGAGGTCGAGGACACGTAGCCGCCGAACTGGCTCCAGAGGTTGAGAGTAGCGCAACGGAGACTGGGAGCACGAGCATTGGAGTAGCTGCTAGAGACATAATTTCGATGATCAGGGAATTCAAGAAGATGGACCCGCCAAAGTTTAGCGGCGGTAGTAGGGACTCTTCAGCTGTAGCGGAGGACTGGCTAGAAGAGACCGTGCGCTTCCTAGAGTTGCTGGACATTGATCAGGATCGACTGCGAATCAAGTTGGCGACATTCCAGCTTGTTGGTGATGCGATGGAGTGGTGGCGATATGTCAGAAGCACCAGAGACACCTAGAACATGACATGGGAGCAATTTCACACATTGTTCCTAGATACATACTTTCCCCGCAGCGAGAGGACAGCGTTGGCACGGGAGTACCTGTCTTTAAACCAGGGAAGTTGCACTGTTATGGAGTATGCAAATCGACATCGTCACTTGCTTCGATATGCAGGAGCGGCTGGGACCGAGGAGAGTGCGAGGGCTGCACAGTTCGAGTGGGGGCTCAGGGTTGAGATTCAGGATCGAGTTTCGTCCCATCGATTCCAGACATATACAGAGACCCTGGACAGTGCACTAGCGGTAGAGAGGCAGTTATTAGAGTGCAGATCTAGATCTGTACCTCCAGCAATTGTATCAGCTCCAGGAGTTTCCAGCTCTTTGGTAGGTCAATCAGGCCGCTGGGATAAGCCGAGATTTCAGCCTCGTCATGAGCCATACCCGGTATCACAGCGTCGAGATGATCAACAGCAGCCTTGCCCTGTACAGCATCGCCGAGAGGATCCAAGAAGACAGCTTCTTCTTACTGACGGATCATCCTCGGGGCAGACTACTGTCGGAGCCAGCCAGGGTCGCCGTACGGGACAAGGACCTCCAGTGTGCTATGGTTGCCAGCAGCCGGGGCACTACCGTCGGGACTGTCCCCTGGAGCGAGGGGCGCGAGGCGCCGGTTCGCATGGCCAGGGTAGTCAGAGGCAGTCGCACGGTGTGGGACCTAGCAGTGGAGGGGCACGTCCGTCAGGGCCGACTGTGAGGCAGACGACACAGGGTTCAGGCGCTGGTGCAGAGTACAATGGAGGCGGAGTAGCAGACAGACAGGGCAGAGTCTACGCACTTCGATCGTCGGACCCTCCACAACAGTTGTCGGTTGCTGAGCAGCCGGTGATTAAAGGTATTTTGCAGTTTTTCATTTGTATTGTAGATATGCTGATAGCTTCGGGTGCTTCCCATTCTTTTGTTGCGAGATCTTGTGTGAATGCATGCAATGAGTTTGATGTTTTAGCTCAATTAGTTATGCTCTGATGATGAACGGATGTTATGGGCGGTAGGCCTTGGAAAATTGATGGTTCGTTTCCTTTTGTTATTGGCTAGCTTCTAAATATGCATAGAAGGTGTTTGTCTTTTTGATTCTGCGTAGCTTTAGCTCTGGATGGGCTATTAAATTCTGTGGTTTGTTGTATTGCCGGGAGCGAGCTTGAGAGTGGTAACCATGTATATTCATAGCATCTGGTTGTGGCTTGATTTATCCTGGTTCAGCAGGAAGTGCATTGATGGGTTCGAAAATTTTTTTCCTCGCAACCTTGTTTCTGGTTTAGTATGATAGGATGCTTGAGGCATATCCTGAGTTATTTTCAGAAAGTATATTCCTTGATCCCTAGTGAACTTCCTTCTAAATTTCGAGGACGAAATTCCTTTAAGTAGGTTAGGTTGTGAGGACCCATATTTAAATTGAGGACTTTATTGCTAGTATCACTCTTTCGTAGGGGGTTTTTAGCAAAATCCTTATTAATAAGCTATAACCCTAATACCTAATCTTAACCCAAAACCTTTTATCATCCTTTCTCCAGCCGCCGAGAGAGAGAGGGAGAGAGAGAGAGAGAGAGAGGGAGAGCGGCGCTCGACGCCCCGTGACGGACGCCGCCGAGATCGTTGCCACCGGCGAGGAGGCTCTTCACCAGTTGGAGGTTAGCAATCTCCTTCCTCTAATTCTTCATTCCTGGCCGTGTTCTTCCTTCTCTTTGTCGCGTTCTCCTCCGGCGGATTTCGGGTAATCGTTTGTTCGGATTGTTGGTTTTGGGTAGCGCGGAGGGAGTTCTCTTGAGCTTTAAACTCTTCCTTGTTGTTTTGGTTTAATGGTTGGTATGGATCTAAGGAGGATTGGGTTTTGCTTTGGATCGGATTGCTAGGAGGGGTTCGAATTTTATTCTCCTTGAATGGGTTGGTTCTCATCTTGGCGTTGGAGTTTCGTAGAGGGAATGCATGGTGGGTGTTGGTTGATCAGTGTTGGACTGTGGTTTGGTTCTCTGTTGTTGAACCGGATTCATAGGTGCTTGCTGGCTCACTTCTTTTGGAGATTGGCTGGCTTCTGTGCATGCACGTAAGGTGTTTGAGGAATTGTTTCTTTGCCGCAATAGCTTGGAGTTTTCCTTGTTTCCGTCTCTGTTTCTTGTGATGTTCCTCTTCCTCCTTCATTGCTATGTTATGCTCTATTTCTATAGTGGGTTTTGTGTTCGTTTTGCTGGTTGGAACCTCTGTTTATCTTCTCGATGCTTGCAAGGATTTCGATTGATCGATTGTTTGGATGGCTCGGCTGGTTTGGGTTCCTTCTTCACTTGAGGTCTTGTAGTATTGTCCTTTGTGTCTATAGTAGTTATGTTTGGATTTCGATGGGGATAGCTTGAGGTCCTTTGTTTTCGTCTCTGTTTTCTGGTGGTGTTCTTCTTCCTCTCCTTCAACCCGATGCGATGCTTTGTTTTCATGCTTACTGCCATGCCCTGTTTTCTATAGTTAGGTTTTGTTAGTTCGTGATTGGCTTATTGTGTTGGGTTGTGATTGAATAGAATGACTTGGCTTGAGGTTGGGATCTGAGTAAAGGTGTTCTCTTGGGTAGAGCTTAAGTCATGGGTTCTTAGCTCTCTTGTATTTAAGTTGGATTGCTGTCATAGTTGGAGCATTCTCTAGCAAGTCTCCAAACTAGCAGTTCTTTTGATTGAGGTATTTATGAGTTTTGGTTTGGGTATTCTTGAAGCAGCTTCGGGAAGACTGAGGAAAAGTTAAGGTGCTGGAATCTTGGCGTATGTTAGCTTGTTTCCTACACAGTTTGAGGTAGGTGGACTATCTAAATACGTGCATGAAACTAACTTTGATAACTACCATAAATCATGGATGATGTGTAGCTAAAGATCTCGGTGATGCTCAGACTGGTAATTCTATGCTGATTACATTATAGTTATTTTTGTTTACGTGTTTTGTTATTTTGCTTGAACTGTAGAATTATTGTTGATCCATTCCCGTGGAAGATTATGGTTGTATGTGATGTGTTAGCTATGGCTAATTATTGCTGTGCAATTATTGTGATGTGGAATTTCTTATTTATATGTATGTGAATTACTTTCATGATTGGAAGATTTGTGTTTAGATGAAATCTTGTGGTGCTTAGGAGTTATACTTAAATGCTGGTATAGTATGGTTGTGTTGGACAGATGTATTACGGTCTGGTGATGTTCAAATTAAATCATGTATGAGAACGCATTGCTTGGGTCTAGGCCGGGGTCAGGTCTAGGAACTCGCGATCGAGGCTACGGGTGGACGTGGTCCCCGTGATCGATCGGGGTTTTAAGAGAATGTTTATGAAATCCAAATTGGATAAGAGAATTATTTATTATTGTTCGAGAATCGATTGATTCTCTAGAACCTTAGTCTTAGTAGCTATTGGGAGGTAGCCTAATGTCTACTGGTCGACGCCAGTCTAGCTGTGCCCACAGTTGGCAGGGTAGTGTCTCGGATTGTGGTGGAGAGCGAGCTGTGCCCACGGTTGGCAGGGTAGTCGCCCGGACCGTGGTGGAGAGCGATGGGTCGATTGCGAGCTTGGGCTTAGGTTGTGACTTCCCTGGAGCTAAGACTTAGGTGCCAGATTTACATTGTTTATTTATGTTGGTTATTAGTTAGTTTCTTGTATGTCGATAGTTAGTCTCTACTAGGCTTTTTGCTCACCCCTACTTTTGCAGGTTCTTCAGGTGATGACGCTCGAGTTTGAGACTTTTGCAGATTTACCTGCAAAAGTAGGGGTGAGCTAAGACTTAGGTGCCAGATTTACATTGTTTATTTATGTTGGTTATTAGTTAGTTTCTTGTATGTCGATAGTTAGTCTCTACTAGGCTTTTTGCTCACCCCTACTTTTGCAGGTTCTTCAGGTGATGACGCTCGAGTTTGAGATCGTGGGAGGATTCGACATAGAATTTAATTCATTGATTTCATTTCATTCATTTGAGAGTTGTAGTGACATTGGGATTATGAGATTTGATTCATGCTTTCAGATTTAGAATTTTATAATTGAACAATTGAAGTCGGTATTTGGATTAGATTGATTCATGTTATTGGAATCAGAAGTTTGTAATAAATTATTGGATTGTCCTATAATGAATTGGTGAATATGACTTTGAGCAGGTTGGTTTAAATTGTGATTATATGTCAGGTTGAATATAGTGAGTTAATTATGGTTTAGATTGCGACAATTAGCAAGTTAATTATGTGGTGTTAAGTGTAGAACAGGTTTTCCTCGCGTCCCGTGGTCGGGGTGGGTATATCCCGGGGCGGGGCGTGACACGTCGAGAGTCGAGCGTCGAGGCTCGAGAGACCCAATTCTCTCGTGGAGGATTGCGTTGGATGAATGCTTCTTGGCTGTTAGTGTGCATTCGGAACCTCTCTTTCATGATCGGACGGCTGACTATGAAGGTGGTTGATCCAATGGCTGTAGAACTCATTGTATATGTTAAACTACTATATATAAGGGTGGGTTACTAGTTAGGGTTTCTGGGTGAGTGTGACTTTTTTTTTCTCTATGAGAGAAACAGAGAGCTTCTTCTGCGAGAGAGAAGAAGTCCTAGTCTTCTCTAGAAAAACCCTTTGTAACCTTTGATTCATAGTGAAACCCTTCTCCTCTACCCCGTGGTTTTTCCTCTCAGTCACTTGCTGTGAGGTTTTTCACGTAAATCATGTGTTCTGGTTTGGTTTGGATTCTTGAGTTTATGTTCTTGTTTGGCCATTGAAGAGGGATTTTGGGTGATCCAATTCACCACCAAAATCCCAACACAAGCATGGCTAATGGGATGGGTGTCGTCTAGGAGAAATTATTCAAGCTTGGCATCACGTCAGCCTCCACTTACATAACGACACATAAGAATCAAAGATTGCCACATCATCAAAGACAAAAAATTTCTTTAATGACGTGGCAAGTTAAACGATGTGCATGTTGATCCTAATTTTATTTTGATGATATCAATGTATATTAAATGATAAAATATATGTTTAATATTAATTTCCTCTTTGATGGGAGGTTCTAAAATTCATATTTGAGAATTTCTTGTACTGACCACGGGGTTGCACGGTGGATGCACCCAACTTGAGAAAATATTATGTTGGCTCGCGATCGATTTAGACATCGACCCTGAAAAGTCTTTTTCTTCACAGAGCCTCACGGTTGATGCGACGGTGTCACACCCCGCCCTAATTAAATACAAAATATCCCAAAGATTACTCAAAATTTTGGCATGACCCTTGAGCACGGACACGTAATATCACAACTACAACATATCAATAGATACAAAATCACACAACCTATGACGTTTCATCCGATACTTATAACATAAATCACAACTCTGGGGACACCACTGCCCCATTTCATTCAATTGCACATTTCACATACATATGAGTGTATAATCTTCCAATTACAACGTAATAGGACCACGAGACTACAGTATGCAAATTCTCCAAAATTTTCAACATATGTAAGGCGTCAAATACACAAATTGAGAGTTAAGGTAGACTAGAAAAATAAATTTGGGATACAACCCACATCCCTCCACCTACTACAAAACTAACTCTCAATCAATAAGTACAAAACTGACGCCTCGTCACCATTGACCACCTCCCTAAGGGTGTACTGGCCTTGGGCCTACCTCATGCACAACAAAAAAACCCAAGAAAAATGAGCTCGAAAGCCCAGTAGGAGTCACATGACGACAATTTAGGACACTGGTGTACACCAACATATCATAATATACTGATCCTAGTATTATCTGGCTAATCTGGGTAAGTCTTACATGCATAGACGCCGTGTCCGACCGTCAACGCTCGCTCAGACCCCTATAGACTCTATACCGGTCTCAGTATACTAGTATAGAGATAATATCCTACACACCCACTTATCCTACCATACTGATCCTAGTATGGTCTGGCTAGTTTGGATAAGTTTTACATGCACAGGCGTCGCAACCGACCGTCAATGCTCACCCAGACCCCTCTAGACGCTATACCGGCCTCAATATACTAGTATAGGTACAAACATCCTCAATAATGCATCCTCAATAACAAATCCTCAAGTCAATTCAAAGTCCTTGATCGACATACGGAGATAAAAAATTCTTCCGTCAAGTCATCGACATAGCCCCTAGACTCTGACTAGTCTAACTACAGGACCTGATTAGACCCAACCACAATCTCTGTCCTAAGACAAGCCTGACATTCATAGATAATATAATAATAAATAAATATAGTAATTCGTAAGTTCTCATAAATACATATAATATAAGAATAGCATAGCATAACATTCCATAACACAATTAAGCAAGTAGAGGGCTTAGCTAGCCCAACAGATCATAACATAGCATAACTCATTTTTTTAAAAAAAATCTCAGGTTCCTGAAGAGCTAAAGAACAAACAAGTGATAAACATCAAAGGCAACATCTACTTGGACAAATCAAGCCCTGCTCCTGTCTTTGGAGCCTATCTGAAACAATTTCAGCAAGATTTCACACTATTCCTCAAGTCGAGGTCGGAAGAGATTGTTCCTTGTGGGCATATGATCCTAACCTTGATGGGGAGAAAAATTAAAGATCCATTCAGTGACGAATGTTCTCATTTCTGACAACCTGTGTTAGATGCTCTAAAAGACATACTACTGTTCGAGGTACGTACTTACAAGTAGTTCATCCATTGATATATATGCACTGATCATCATCATGCCCATATAATTAATTAACTTTGATCGAATCGAGAGTTGCAGTGTCTTATGAACAAAGAGGCAAGTGTAGATCCCTTCAATCTAGCATTTTATGGACCTCATATCGACGAACTTAAAGACATTGTACAGCTAGAAGGGTCCTTCAGTATTGATCGGTTGGAAGAGAGGGGATGGTGGGATCTCTTCAACGGCGATTCCTTCTATGACGCCGGCAAGACTTTTTCCGGCATGTTTAGAGCTGTACTTGAATCAGCTCTGGTTAGTCACTTCGGAAGCACGGCCATCCATGAAGTGTTTCGGAGAGTTGAGATGAATCTTTCCAAGAGCACCAACATACGTGAATGGGCCGAGAAACAAGTTTACCTGGTTGTCTCACTGACCAGGAAAGCATGATGCATGCATGGCAAAGCTCTATCTACCTACGTACATAATATATCTTCATATTTGCAGTTAATTAGTTTGCCTTCAATATATAATTAATACTGCTGATTAATGCTTTCATATATAGCAACTTAATAACCAGATTTTCACATTGTATCTTGCATTAATTTCGTCAGCTTGATCTTAAATACGTGCGTAGTTTGCCTTTAATAACACGTACTGCTAATAAGTGCTAATGCTATTTCCTATACTTTAAATATCAACGGACCGATTCTTCTTTTTATATTTATAAAAAGAGAGATGGTTAATTCTTTGCACGCAAGTGAAAAGAATATAATATGTGTCGCTCCAAACACCAAAAGATATGGTTATAAGTTTTGTATATAATATATATTATTTTACTATAATGTAGGAAAATGTCACGCGATATGCGATCGTAAACAAGATCAAATGAAAAGAACTTTTTAGTCGTCTCAAGTTAGAGCAGTGACATATAGCCAACCTTATATGCCGTTGGCAATCAACCAACCTTACATGGCGTTCATGGATGGGCAACACTTGTTCAAATTTTTTTTATTTTAAATCCCATCGATTTTGACCCAGTAAAACCCATCTCATTCATTCTCCTGCGAGCTCTCCTCCACCGATCTACCCTTCTCCTTATCACGCTAGCGCCGCTCTCCTCCACGGATCTCCGCTGAAGATGGTTGTGCTCCGCCGTGTAAGTTATAATAAGTATCCCGGGATCAGCTCGGCTCCTCTCCACCCGCTTCCGAGCCAAACACCCATTCAAAGTGCTGCACCTATGGTATCCTCTGTTTTCCAAACCACTAAAAACGGAACGAATTCGTCTCCGCCGCCGGACGCAGAGCACTGCAACCCCTAACCACCGCCTTTTCAGACCCGAGTCATCCCCCATCAGAGTCTAGCTAGCAGCACTCCCGGGAATACTTAGGCTCCGTTTGGCTGTGCGTTGTATTTTTTATGACCGTGGTGAGGTATGGTGTGTTTGTAAACTGTGGTGAGGTGCGGTGCAGTAACGGTTTAAAAACTGTTTGTTATAACAAGTTAATAACTGCGGTAGAAAAGTGTGTTTATGTAATTTGTTGTTTGGGTGTGCGTTTATTTTTAAATGTATAGTGCAAAATATTAGTTTATTATTTTGTTTTTGTATTTGTTACGTCGCAGCCAAGGTGTGGCCAAATGGAAGCACCT
>OY986968.1:628706-669049 GCA_963920575.1 Narthecium ossifragum
ACGGCATTATAACAAGACTTTCATTTGGCTCTCAGTAAGAAGAAAACTCTTATTCATCGGTCTTCTGAAAAAAGGTTTATTTACGTATATCCTCCTGTAAAATTACATGTTACATATTTCACTTTAAAAAAATCAAAATTACACAAGAAAGCTTGGAAATCTTGATTATTATCATATATCTCTTTCCATTACTTAGGATTGGGATATTCGGGGAATATACTAGAAACAACCGTTTGAGGCTAACGATGGCTTTTAAAATTACTTAATTTCCCATACCCTTATAACTACTGCTCTTATCCCTCATACAACCCAAATGATCATTTGGGTTTAAGGCTTGAAAAATGGAATGTGTATAGTGTCCTTCGGGCGAGCTATCTCCATCTCCAGCAATTTTCTCTCGATTTCGATTGGATTTATGTGAGACTTATATGAAGAACATGACTGTTATTAAACTCGGATTGTAATATGTTAGGGCATTTGAGACATTTTATAGCAGACGGAAATGGACGGAAATGAATATATGATAATAATAATAATAAATTCAGAGTTTTTGGTGTAATTTTGATTTTTTTCATGGTGAAATATGTAAAATCAAATTTCTCATGAGGCTATACGTAAATAACCCAATAAAACATTATGTAAGCGATTAGGGCAGGCGAATTTTGAGCCCGAAATTATCTACAAGAAGACTTTTACAATTGATAACTAGCAATTAATGATAAAGAGGTACAAGCCTGGCTAATGAGCTGTACCTTTTATGTCATTTGTAAGGAATCATGTTAAGATTTGCCAACACCGGAAGTGACGAGGGGGCAGTTTGCCCGGGCGTGCGTGGTGGAGGTGGATATTGATCAACCGATCAAGTTAGGGACCATGGTAACCAGGAATGGAGTGTCCAGGTTTGCGCACTTCCGCTATGAGAACATCATCATCTGTCGAAGGTGCGCACACATCGGACATAGGGCTTGGGCATGTAAGGTGGTGTTGGAGGTTCCTTCTGATAAGGTGGAGGGGAGGGAGTCACCGAAGATGGTTATGGAGGTGGAGAAGGAAGGGGACCCCAATAGTGTAGGGAGATCGGAGCCTATGCCAGAGGCTAAGGAGGATGGGGCAGTGGCTAAGGGTAACGCTAACAAGGATGGAGACGGCGAAAGGGAGCGAGAGCCTAGGCGGGATGAGGAAGGCCGTCGAATTTGGACACCGGCGGAGGTAGCGGCCGGCGCTGATGAATGGCATGTTGTCCGGCGTGGTCCCAGGGGTCACCGGGGAGCGCGTGGCGGTGCTCTGCGTGGTACTGCGCAACGGTTCGGAGGGCGGGGGCCACCTGTCAGAGAGGATGTCAGGGGGGGAGTGGGACAAGCTGTACCTGGAGGAGATCCCCAACGTCCGCGTGTCCCGGATCGTGGAAAGGGTGTCATCGTGGACGTAGAACCGGGGACGAGCCGGGATCGCGGAGGAGACGGTACGGGTGGAGGGCGTCGGCACTCTGTCACGGTCGGCGGTAGTGGAGGGAGCTGGATGGCAGAGAGAGGGATGGAGGATGAGGACAAAATGGGTTTGGGATATTTAAATAGCCAAGGGGAAGGTTCTCGAGCTGGTACTAGTGGTGTTATGTTGGCTTCTTCTAGAAGGGAAAAAAGTGATGAAGGAAGGGGTGGTGGTAGAGAATTGTTGAACTCTATGCATGCAAGGCCTTGTGGGCCAGGGCTCCAACCTAGGGAAGTGGGCTGTCTAGCTGATGGGATGAGGGCTATGTTGAGGCCCATGAGGGGTGGCGACGGGCCTGATAGGCCACCAGGGTGGCGTCCGGGCTGGGGGAGTCGCACTCGGGTTGATCCTTATGTGGAACCTAAGTACCCTGCTTCACAACCTCGTCAAGCTACAACAGAGCCATGCATGGTTACAGAGGATCAGATTGACACTCACCATGCGGAGGGGGTGGGTAAGCTGTTGGGAGCTTTGCAAGCGGATACACCAGTCTACGAACCGTTGTGCTTTGAGGACGCAATGGAGGACGATGAAGAGGAGTCTGAAGAACAGGCTGTGGGCATGGAGGGTGTAGTAAGGGGAGCTGCGTTGGCGCCAAAGATGAAAAAGCGGCAGCGGCAGAATAACACGCCGGATGAGCAACCGGCGTCTAATGAGCTTATGCCATGATGAAGATTATTGCTTGGAATTGCAGGGGGGCAGGCCCTGGGAGGGTGGTGAGGTCTTGCCTGCGGCTCAAAGGTGATTTCTCTCCGTCATTAATCTTCCTTATCGATGTTCTTGTTCCGACTGATAAGCTACAGTGGGTGAGTGACAAACTTCGGAATGTCTGGTGTGTGTACCTGATCCCTTGTAGGGGAAGGGTAGGAGGTATTCTTGCTGCTTGGAAACCTGAGGTGGGGCGGGTCTTCTTCTCCCACGTTTCAAGTCAAGTTGTACATGGGGTTGTTACGGATGAGAATAAGGTACAATGGGCCATCTCAGGAGTGTACGGTGCTCGGCAGTCGAGAGGTAGAAGAGAGCTATGGGAGACCCTCTCTCGGATTCGTCTTACTGGGCTCCCTCACCTGATTATAGGGGATTTCAATGCCATCCTGTCATCCGATGAGAAGTGCAGCCGCATACCGTTTGTTCAGGGGAAGTCGGAGAAGGATTTCCTCAGCTTCATCTGCGCCAACGAGTTGATAGATCTGGGGTTCCGCGGCTCTCGGTTCACCTGGTCGAATGGACAACGAGGGAGCAGGAGGGTGCTGGAGCGTTTAGACATAGCATTGTACGTGTAACTCTCAATGGCAGAAGGTGTTCCCTAGGACTGCGGTTATGCATCGTACGCGCGTAGGCTCGGACCATGCTCCTCTGCTGGTGGAGCTTGACGAGGTGCGCCAAAGGTCAGGTCCTTCAACCTTCAGACTAGAGCATAATTGGCTCTATCTGGAAGCTTTCTCCCAGCTGGTTCAGAGAATTTGGCGACATGACTATCCAGGTAACGCTGTGCTTACTTCTAAACTTCAGGCCTTGAAGAGGACTGTGAAGGCCTGGGATAGACGTGGAGACTTTGCGGATGTTTTTAGGGTGGGCAAGCGGATGGAGGAATGTCTCGAAGGACTGTACGAGAGGGAAGATATGGGGATTCTCTCTGAGCAGGAGGAGGGAGAGTTGGGAGCCCTGGAGGAGCAGTGGAAACAGGTTCTTTTGCAGCAGGAAAGGAAAGCTTCCCATCGATCAAGGGAAGAGTGGGTGCGCGCAGGGGATCGTAATTCTGTAAGCAATTATACTGTCATGCTAGATCTTCTACACTATATTCACGTAAAGTAATAATGTAATGCGGAAATAAATCATACCTTCCGTCATCGTGTATACAATACGATGACTCCGTTCACCGTTGTACCGCCTACTCAAGACGGTAGGCTGGACTGGTCTTCTCTCTCTTAATCTCACTCTCCAACCTTTATGCTTAAGGACGATGGGGATCCTTTAGGCTTAAACCGTGAGCAGAAAAAGGGTCCAGGGCCTCATATATATAGAAGTGAAAGTGTCCAACCATCATAGGACTAGAACTCTAATTGAGGTTAAACTCCATCATCTGAGTGGGAATAGAACTCTTATTAATTGGGCTCTTTTAGTAGAATCAGGACTTGACTCAAGAGTTAAACCTACTCAAGTTATAATTAGACCACACTAAGGATTTAAATCCAACATTCTCCCACTTGGTCTATATTATGGCTTGAATATAACTCTTAACCTTTCTTTTGGAAAAAAAAACTGTCAAACTAATATTTGAAAAATAATAGTCCTGATTCATAATTTGAAAAAAAACTCGACGGATGCGCATCCAATTTTAAAAACAATGCCCAATAAACTATCCCAATCAAAACCTTTATACCTTGATTAAGCAAAAACCATTAATGCAGATCATGGCGGTCATACATCTCTTAATTGACATATTTCCTTCCATGTACCACAACATTAATAACCTTTCACTTAACCTGGTCTTAAATAATGGAGTACATAGGCTACCAATAACTGCAATGCCTATGTAAATGATCCCCTATAATGTCATATAAATATGACCCTTCTGTTAACTATAAGCATGACAAAAGTCAACTGTAATGTATATACAAGTATGAATAAACAGAAGGTAAAGTAGTCATAGGATTTAATTGAGATCTCAAATAAGTGTCTATCACAAACTAAATATCCCATTGACAAATGCCCATGCCTTTAACATGCTCATTGAAAATCTTGGGCAACAAACCTTTCGTCAAGGGATCAGCCAACATACAAGTAGTACTAATAGAAACAATAGACACTTGATGACTACTTATTCTATCATTAACAGCAAGAAATTTAATATCAGTGTGCTTGTTCGCATTGGTAGTCTTGCTGCTATTGGAGAAGGAAACTGCTGCGGAATTGTCACAATAAATCTTCAGGGGTCTGGATATAGAATCTATAACCTGAAGACCTGAAATAAACTTCCTCAACCATAGTCCATGTGAGGAGGCCTCAAAGCAACTCATATATTCTACTTCCATAGTAAAGCAAGCTATAATGCGTTGTTTAACGCTTTTTCAAGAGATTGCTCCACCAGCAAGCAGAAAAATATAACCTAAAGTGGACTTTCTGCTATCGAGGCAACCAGCATAATCTGCATCTGCATAACCAATCACTTCCAACTGATCGGTCATCCTATATGTGAGCATATGGTCTTTAGTACCCTGCAAGTATCGCATCACTTTCTTTATTGCCTTCCAATGATCCATTCCAGGATCACTTTGATACCTTCCAAGCATCCCCAAAGCATAACTAATGTCAGGACGAGTACATACATGAACATACATCAGACTACCTAGTGCAGAAGCATAAGGTATATCTTTCATTTGATTTCGTTCAATCTCATTCCTGGGACATTGAAATTTACTGAATTTGTCTCCTTTAACGATTGGCACGGGAGTAGATGAGCAGTTAGACATGTCAAACCTTTCTAGGATCCTAGTAATGTAATGCCTCTGTGATAAACCAAGTAACCTCTTTTTCCTATCACGATGGATTTCTACCCCAAGAACATAAGAAGCATCTTTCATATCTTTCATATCAAAATGATCAGAAAGAAATCTTTTAGTTTCATGCAAGAGACCTAAATCACTACTGGCAAGTAAGATATCATCCACATATAGAACCAAAAATATAAACTTGCTCCCACTCAGCTTTAGATATATACAATGATCACCAATATTTTCAGTGAATCCAAAGGAAGTAATGATACGATTAAACTTTAAGTACCATTGCCTAGAAGCTTGTTTAAGACCATATATGGATTTCTTTAATTTACATACCAGTCTTTTATTTTCTTGCACTATAAAACCTTTAGGCTGTTCCATATACACCTCTTCCTCTAAGTCCCCATGTAAAAATGCAGTCTTTACATCCATTTGATGTAGCTCCAAATCATAATAAGCTACTAATGCCATAATGATTCTAAATGAATCCTTACTAGACACAGGAGAAAATGTCTCATGGTAATCAATGCCCTCCTTTTGAGTGAATCCCTTTGCTACGAGTCTGGCCTTATACCTCTCGATATTGCCCTTAGAATCCCTTTTGGTCTTATATATCCATTTACAACCAACATGTTTAAATCCTTCAGGCAATTCGACAAGTTCTCAAACTTGATTTTTCTTCATGGATTCAATCTCATCTTTCATGGCATTTAACCAAAGTTCAGAATCATTACTATTCATGGCAGAATCAAAAGAGAGTGGATCATCTGCAATCCCAATGTCATAATCACATTCTTGCAAATAAATAATATAATCATCTGAAATTGCTGGTCTCCTATCTCTAGTAGACCTTCTTAATATTCCAGATTCATGATCATTATTGTGATTATGAATTATTGGGTCATGGTCATTGGCAATCTGATCATGAGTTGGTGCGTTAGGCGCCGGTTGATGCACCACAATCTCTGGTTGAACCAGATCATGTGTGACATCTCTTGGTGCAACTGTAATAGAAAATTTATCTGTAATTTCCTCTAGCACCGCATTATGCGGTTCACCACTCCCACTCATTTCGCCATCCTCAATGAACCTAGCTGTTCCAGTCTCAATGATTCTAGTGGTGTGTGATGGACAATAAAACCTAAAACCCTTTGACCTTTCTGGATACCCAATGAAGGAACATGTAATGGTCCTTGGGTCCAATTTCTTTTCTTGTGGATTATATAATCGAGCCTCTGCGGTACAACCCCAGATGTGTAAATGTGCTAAACACGGTTTCCTTCCCGTCCATAACTCAAAAGGAGTTTTGGGAACGACCTTACTAGGTACCCGGTTTAGGATATACACGGCGGTTTTCAAGGCATCGCCCCACAAAAATAAGGGTAAAGAAGAGTTTGCCATCATACTCCTCACCATGTCCATCAAAGTCCTATTACGCCTTTCAGCCACAACATTCTGTTGGGGATTACATGGCATTGTATATTGTGCTACTATGCCATGATGTTCAAGGAATTTGGCAAAAGCTCCAGGATTACGACCTGATTCATCATAACAGCCGTAATATTCACCTCCTCTATCAGATCTCACAATTTTAATTTTCCTGTTCAATTGATTTTCTACTTCAGCTTTGTACACCTTAAAGGCTTCCAAAGCTTCAGACTTTTCATGCAACAGAAAAATATAACCATAACGTGAGAAGTCATCTATAAAGGTGATAAAATACTTTTGCCCTCCTAAACAAGGTGAAAGATAGCCACATATGTCGGTATGGATCAATTCTAAGAGTTCATGGCTTCTAGTGGCATGTTTCTTATGACTTTTAATTTGTTTACCTTTAATGCAACTGATGCACATACCGAAATCATTAAAGTCTAGATTTGGTAAAATTCCTTCCTTTACCAATCTAGTCATACTCTCCTTCGATATGTGACCCAATCGCCTATGCCACAAGCTAGATGAACTCTCATCCATAATACCACGTTTCATACCAACATTCATATTCAAGGCAAGTAAAGATTGAGCAAAAGATACATCCAAATTTAACTTATATAAACCATCACATAAGTTTGCAGTACCAACTAAAACAGAATCTTTAAACAATCTAAAACTTGAGTTTCCAAAACTAGATGAAAAACCATCTAAGTCAAGTCTTGAAACAGAAATAAGATTCCTAGATACTGAAGGAACATAAAAAGTGTCTTGAAGATCCATGGTGAATTCGAAGTATGTAATGAGTCGGTAGGTCCCAATCAAAATGACCTTTGACTTCCCCCGGTTCCCCATGTAGATCCATTGCTCATTGTGATTTGGTTTAAGGCTTGAAAGGAATCCCTGCATGCAATTTGAAACATGAATTGCAGCACCCGAATCAATCCACCATGAATTAGAAGGAGCATTAATAAAATTGGTTTCAAAACATGCCAAGGTTAGTGGCATACCCTTCATTTCAAACCAATTTCTTCTCTTCTCACAGTCCTTCTTGAGATGTCCCTCATTTTTACAGAAGAAACACCTCAATTTGCGAGGCTATCCTTTAACTTTAAATGCTGGATTGTTGGGTCCTTTATTTCCTTTCTTCGCCTTCTTGCCTTTAAAGTGCTCTTGGGAAGTCATGTGAACAGTTGGAAAACCTTCTCTCTTTAACCTCTCCTCCTCATTCACACATTGGGATATAAGTTCATTTAAATTCCATAATTCCTTATGTGTGTTATAAGAGATCTTAAATTGAGAAAACTGTGATGGGAGAGAGTTAAGGATAAATTGGACTAGAAAGGTGGCAGACACTTCCATACCTAGCCCTTTTAATTTCTCAGCTGTACTACTCATACTCAAAATATGCTTTCGCACCCCACTAAAACCATCATACTTTAAGGAGGTCAATTGAGACATTAAAGATCCAGCTAAAGCTTTATCAGATCCACTATGTTGTTTTTCTACAGAGGCAAGAAAATCAAAGGCCGAGCCATTAACAGGAATAGATGCTCTAATAGTCCTACAGATCGAGTTTTGAATGATCTTTAGAGACAATCTATTTGACCGCTCCCACTTATCATACCTTCCGTCATCGTGTATACAATACGATGACTCCGTTCACCGTTGTACCGCCTACTCAAGACGGTAGGCTGGACTGGTTTTCTCTCTCTTAATCTCACTCTCCAACCTTTATGCTTAAGGACGATGGGGATCCTTTAGGCTTAAACCGTGAACAGAGAAAGGGACCAGGGCCTCATATATATAGAAGTGAAAGTGTCCAACCATCATAGGACTAGAACTCTAATTGAGGTTAAACTCCATCATCTGAGTGGGAATAGAACTCTTATTAATTGGGCTCTTTTAGTAGAATCAGGACTTGACTCAAGAGTTAAACCTACTCAAGTTATAATTAGACCACATTAAGGAGTTAAATCCAACAAATTCCTCATCCTTTCACCGGTTGGTAGCAGCCATATCTCAGAAGTCCAAGGTTAAGGAGCTGGTGAACGATGTTGGTGACGTTATAACAGATGAGGAAGGTATGGGAAAGCTGTTTGCTCGTTATTTTGAGGCTCTGTGGACGCCTGAGAAGAGAGTTGAAGGCATTGAACTTCCACCACTGCCCAAGGTGGATGCCCAGCTACATGATTTGCTTGTTGGGGAGGTTAGTGCGCAGGAGGTTCGGGATGTTGTCTTCGGGGGTGGCAAATGTGCTGGCCCGGACGGCATCCCGGTGGAGTTTTTTACGATGTTTTGGGATGTTGTTGGTATGGACGTGGTGAGGGTTGTGCAGGAGGCCTTCATCAATTCCCGATTGCCTCCTAATTGGAATGAATCTATGATCTCCCTCATTCCTAAATGCAAACATCCCAGGAGGGTGAAAGAGTTCCGCCCTATTAGCTTGTATAATATTGGTTATAAGGTATACACTTCTATTCTTGCCAGGAGGTTGAAGCTTGTGCTAGGCGACGTCATCAATGAAGAGCAATCCGCTTTTGTGCCGGGTAAATGCATTCACGACAATATCGATGCTGCTATGGAGGTGATGCATTCGACACGCTTTGCTCCGATGATGAAAAGTATAATGGTGGGCAAGATCGACCTTCGGGCTGCCTATAATAGGGTGCGATGGGATTTCCTGGAGGAAGTCATGAAAGCGATGAACTTTCCAGAGTTGTGGGTCGGTTGGGTTATGGCGTGTTTCAAGAGCCAGCGATTTGCATTCATTGTGAATGGTCGAGTCTGTGGGAGGGTTATCTCACGATGTGGGATGTATCAAGAGATCCTTTATCACCTTACTTGTTTTTGCTTGTGCAGGAAGTGCTCTCTCAATTACTGAAGAGGGATGACTCGAGTTTGGAGGGCCTTGGATTCAATGACTCTACTTTCTCCTTGTGTCATCTTCTCTATGCCGATGATTGCCTTCTCTTCACCAGGGCTACGTGTACGGAAGCGAGGAAGCTTAAACAGAAGTTGTTGCCGTTCAAGGCAACGTCGGGGCTACAGATGAACCCGACAAAATCCACTTTGGTGCTCTCCCCTTCCGTTCCTAAGGATAGAAGGATGGTCCTCCGGAGGATTCTGGGTATGGCCAGGGCTTGTGGTAAGTGGCATTACTTGGGAGCCCCTTTGAGTGGCAAACGTTTGAAGCCTTGTGACTTCTCCCCGATGTTAAACAAGTTGAATGCACATGTTCTTAAGTGGCAAGAAAAGCACATCTCTGAGGCGGGAAGGGTGGTGTTAATCAAGGCGGTTCTTCAAGCAGTGCCAGCTTTTGTGATGACAACTACACACGCTCCGGCCTCGGTGATTACCCGTATAGAACGGACATGCAGGGACTTCTTATGGCAGGGACGTCAGTCGGGTTTTGGTATGGTTGCCTGGCACAAGGTGTGTAAACCAATTGAGGCAGGGGGTTTAGGACTACGGAGCATGGACGTATGGCAGAGGGCTCTGAAAGCTAAAAGGATTGCAGTTATGTTGCAAGGTGAGCAGTCTATTTGCTCTCGCTTGGCACGGGCAAAATACCCATGGCATGGCATGATGCCTCCAGTCAAGACTAAGAGAACTGCGTCGGTTCACTGAAAGGATTTGTGTGAGGCAAGTGGGGAGCTCGAATATGGGCTCCGGGCAAGGGGAGCAAGGTAAGTGTTCTGCATGATGCTTGGGTGTGGGGAGAGCCGTTGGCAAGTCGACATGCGCTGTTCGTGGGTAACGGTGACTATGAGAATATGCTGGTAGGGGACCAGATGGATGATAATGGATGGCGCATGGACCGGGTGACTGCGATTTTAGGCAATGGTTTGGTCGCGGATGTGGGCGGCATGGTGGTTGGTGATGCTGGTGACCACTGGCGATGGACGCTCAGTGAACATGGGAGGGTGACTACGGGCTCGGTGTACCTCTCAACTCTTAAGAGAAGATTTTTCGATGTAGGTCTGTCCGACGGGGACGAGTGGAGATCGCTGTGGAGGCTGTGGGCATCGCCTCGGGTAAGGCACTTCATTTGGAAGGTTTGGCATGGAAGGATTTCGGTGCACGAATTTCTTTGGCGGGCGCGATGTTGTTCGGAGTCTGAGTGCCCAAGATGTGGGCGTAGGGATGAGACTATAGATCATGCCCTAGTGCAGTGTGAGTTTGCACAACACGTGATCCGGATTGTGGCGGGTCAGTGCACAGAGGACAGGCCCTGGAGCCCAGAGGAGGTGCGTGCTGCGCTGGTGCGTCCTTCTTCATCCCCTGGCACTAGCATGCTCAAAACCTACCTTGCTTATGCCATATGGGAAGTATGGAAGGACAGAAACACTATTATCTTTGGTGATGGGGGTGAGGTTGCGGCTATCGTGGCTCGCCGTGCGTGTCGGCTGGCGGAGGAGTTCTTGAAAGTGCCGCGGAGGATTGGGAGAGCTCGATCATTGCCGGAGGATGGGATGCTGGTGATACAAGGAGACGCATCGTGGAGCCCGGGCGGACCTACTGTCGTAGGAGTGGGGGCCATGGATGGCAATGGTGCGCACCAGTGGGTTGTAAGAGAAGTGGTGCAGGCGTCCTCGGTGTTGGAGGCGGAGATGATAGCCATCCTCAAGGCGGTGGTCATGGCGCGTGATAAGGGAGAACAAAAGCTGGTGGTGGAATCCGACTCGTTGGTCGCGGTGGGTATTCTCAACGGGGTACGGCTTTGGCCGGACGACGTAGCGCCGGTCATGAGAGAGGTGTGGTCGATGGTGCCATGTTTTCAGTTTGCTTTGTTCATGTATGTTCCTAGGTGTTCTAACGTGCAAGCGGACGTAATTGCTAAGTGGTGTCGGGTTAATGGGACGGGCTTCAGTTGGACGGTGAAGGAGGGCCCATGTGGGCTCCTCGGTGTTTTGTTGTAAGTGTTTGTATTAGCCGTAAGGCTAACTCTTCAAAAAAAAAATGTTAAGATTTCATATGAGTTGATAAATTTTATTAATTTAATATTTAAATTAGCTAAATTGGGTATATTATTCATATAATACTAATTCAAGCGAATTAGATCGGGTATATTGTTTAGCCAGAGCCTTCTCCCCCACCACTTCCCTCGAATCCCGTTCCACTCCCCCTCTCGCCAACCGCCTATCTCTCTTCGTCTCTTCTCTTCCCCGATCCACTCCCCTATCGCCAGCCGTCTCTCTCTTCGTCTCTTCTCATCCGCTACTCACACCTTCCCGAGCACGCCGTCTCCGAGCAGCCTAACCTCCCCGCTCTCCGAGCACGCCGTAGTTGGTTTTGCCGTGGAATCCGTTCACGGGGCCGTGGGGGGAGAGAGGGAGAGAGCGAGGTGCGGGGGCATCTTGCCAGCGAGGAAAGCTTTTAGGGAAGGGAGTAGGCGCCCATCTCTCTCTTGGGGAGGGTGATGCTTGGGGAGCCATGGCGGCCGCCTCGGCTTCTTCGTCGGCTTCGGAGAAGAAGCACTGGTGGCTCACCAACCGGAAGGTGGGGGTTTGGCATCCACTCTATCTTCCTCTTCCAAGAAACCCACCAAACACGACGAAAAAAATCCCATTTTCCTATGAACCACTAACATCTAATTTCTTCTCTGTTTTCATGATTTTTTCCTTTCAAGAATGTTGTTAAAAATCAAAGCTTTTTCTCCGGGACGCCCGGCGCCCTCCGACGTAGCGTCGACTCTCGGCTCAAAGCTCTGCCCCCGCGCCTGTAGGCGGCCCTCGAGCTCAAAGCCCGGTCTTTGCTCTTCTTGAGACGATTTCGCGATGTGGCCGATATGCTTCAAGCTGCCATCTTCCAATTGCGGCGACGACGACTCCGTCACGTCCCTCTCCTCCTCCGCCACCTCCAGCGACCTCCTCCACCACACCTAGTTGCTCCCCTCCGCCGCCGAGCTCTCCGACTGTGAGGGGACGTTCCGGTGCTTCTCCGTCGTCGATCTCAAGCACAAGGTCCTCGCTAGCCTCTGTAAAGGCTGCAAGCGTGAGGAGCAATGGAGGTAATTCCGCACTCCTTAGTCTCCGCTGGTGATCTCGCCGACGGCCAACGTACTGAACCGTAATAAATTTTTGTTTTTTTTACTCTCCCAACGAACTCGGCAACAAAAAAGTGGAATTTTTTTCAAACCCAATCTCTGTTTTTTTTTAGCTTTCTTTTGTTCTTTATTTCTTTTGCGCATCTGTCGTCGTCCTTGGTTCAAAGGTTGGGATAGCTTTTTCGTTTTTCCTGGCTTTATTGTCCTTATTCTAGATTATATGTTCTTTTCAGTTTTTTTCTTCCACTGTTATGTGCACGTATTTTCTCTTGATCTAAAAACTCCTGATCTTGAGCTTTTGCAGCTACTTTGTTTATTGTTTGATTTCCCTGTTTATGGTAGTTGTTGACTTATGTAGACTAATTTGAATTGTTCAGATTCATAACTTCAATCTATTTTTACAAGCATATGTTAAGTACAGCTACATTATTACCCAAAACTCTATTAGTTCATATACAATCAGGTCCTTCTAAGATGATTCAGCAGCCACATTCTGAAAACTGCAATTAGCTTTGTTTAATACAAAACTTGATTCACTAAACTGCTGATGTTTTCAACTAATTTTTAGTTTTTTATTCACTCTAATTTTAGATTCCTCTTCCATACAAAACATGGTCTTTTCTTTCTGGCAGCTTTGATGTGCAAATTGTAAGTCATAAGCTTGGAGAGGTGAGATTTGGCCATTTTTACAAGGTGATCTTCTTTTGCAAGTCATAAGCTTGGAGAGGTAGGATTTTGCTATGATTGGCAAATGTAGAATAGTTGCTGACAAGATTCTTTTGCATTATGATAAAAACAGAATGCATATATCTAGGTTGCTGAGAAAAATCATAAGATTCGAGTTTTCAGTTTATCCAAAATAGAAGTGAAAAACAGTGACATATGACACTTCTTTAGTTCTAGACGCATGTCTTTTCTTTTCTTTTCTTTTCTTTTCAATGACATTGAATTCTTATTTATGTGTCTGTGAGAGATCATCTAGCAAATAAGCAAAATAGGGTGTGAATCAAGGATTTCCATACCGGCCGGCACAGGTCCGTGCCGGCCGGTATGCACCGGACCGGCAGCTAGCCGGTATAAAAAACCCCCCCGAATCGGTATCGGGGGGGTGCCGGATTTGTGCCGGGCGATACCTTATGTATCGTCCGGTACAGACCCGATACGTACCGGAGCCGGAGAGGGGAGGAGAGAGCGGGAGGGAAGGAGAGAAACAGAGGAGAGGGAGGAGGGGAAGAAAGAGAGGGGAGGAGAGAGCAGGAGGGAAGGAGGAGGGGGAGAAGAGGGGGAGCCGGAGCCGGAGGGGATGACGAGGCGAGAAGAGGAGGAGACGGAGCCGCAGCCGCAGCCGCAGCCGCAGCCGCAGCCGGAGGGGATGAGGAGCCGCAGCCGGAGGCCGAGGGGAGGAGGAGCGGCGGTCTTGGGGGGAGAAAAGGTCGGCAGGGAAAGAGTGAAGAAAAGAGGGCCACGGTGGGAGAAGAGAAAAAAGAAGGGAGGAGAGGGAGGAGAGAAGTGGCCAGGTGGAGGGGAAAAGAAGTGGCCAGGTGGAGGGGAAAAAAAAGAAGAGGGCCAGGTGGGAGAAAAAAAAGGAGGAGAGGAGGAGAGGAGTAGCCAGGTGGAGGGAAAAAAAGGTGCTGGGGGGTGGGGGAGGAGAATCGGCAGCTGGATTGGTGGGTCAGTCTCAGATAGTATGTTATTTATTATTTAATCATAATTGTTTTTAGCATTCTTTTTTATCTAATAACGGTGACTTTCCGATAACTAAATATATCATATGAAATTTTAAAATCTTATGTTAATAATCATTTTAGTTATTATATTACATTCTAATGCTATTTTATTTTTTTATTACTTATTCATGTTAATTTTTATGTTAATTGCTTAGGTTACTTTCTATGTTAATTACTTACGATAGTTTTTATATTAATTGATAAATATTTTATTTTACATCAAAATTAATTCAAATTGGTGGACAAATTAAAAAACTAGTATTTAACATATATTAAAAGTTTAAAAAATATTTTGAAATCCGTTATAATAAAAAAAAATATACGAACCTTTAAAAATTTTGAAAAATGAAAATAACCAAAAGTTATAGAGAAAATTTAAAAATAATTTTATAACATTTAAAAATTCTAAAGTTCTTAGGAAAAATTAAAAAATTCGTAAAAAAATTTTGGCCAATTGGAGATGTTGATTATGTTTCATGTATTGTATTATACTATCTTGGTATGTTTTCACTCTGCTCTAATATAAGAGATTATATTTAGCTAATTGGAGATGTTGAAAATGAGTGAATTTCACTCATCTGGACCGGCACCGGCGCGTACCGGTCCGATACGGCGCGTGCCGACGGCGCGTGCCGTACCGGCGGGTTAGCGGCACGGCGCGTGCCAACGGCACGGCAATCATTGGTGTGAATGACCAGCTATATGAAGTACATAGCTAGGCTACCACAATTGCAATCATCCTTATATAGTTTGCATTCATATACCCAAATAGCAACTTCTATGTTGGTTCTTCCCTCTAATTAACTGTTCAGCCGAGGATGTTTCACGGCTAATTAATTTGGTTCTATTTGGTCCTTTCTTGGTTTTTGCCTTCAATTTTATCAAGCTGCATTTGTTGTCCATTCATTAGTACTATGATGTGATTATCATCCTTATAGTGATAGCTCCTTCTGTTCTTAGAACTAATTTGCATTTGCAATAAATGAAGGTCATCTCCTCTTTTATTCAATCTCTGCTTCTAAAGTAAAGAAATTGGTTTGCACACATACAAAGTTTTACCTAGCATGCCAAAGGTTAGTACCGTCAATGTTTTATTTAGAATATGGTTCGCACCATTCGATGTCCTACTGTGTGGTTTAGGTTTTAAGAATGAAAGGTTGAAATCATGGTTTTGTTATTGCAAGATCCAAAATCCAACCTACCCAATGTTATCTACTTTTTTCCCCAATTGCAAGATTTTATTCATATGCGTCTATGTTTGCATGTTCTGTCATCCAAAGTTGGTGTAATTTCTTTATCCAACAATGTCATGGAGATGCCCATATGTGGTCTCTATAGCTTTTGCAGATATTAAAAGCTGAAATTTACCAGCAGTACAATACTTAGAGATAGGCTGTTGCATACTGCTACAATCCCAAGCTTTATCAGGATTACAGCAATAATTTAGAATACATTCCTAATAGTTAGGTACCTTTCTCTGTTTAGCTGTACTTCCAATGTGCTGCCAAGATTAGTTGCTCTGTTCTTAAATTCATTTTCTTTTTGCCATGTTGCAATTCTGCTATTCATTCTCTAAAATATAACAGCTCTTCTACAACTAGGCAGCCACCACAACAGCCTTACTCTCACTTTATTACAACACCTTGACCTGCGTAACTAATAATACCAATCTCACAAATTAGGACACAAGAGGCAAATTCAGGCACATTGATCACAGTACCCTTATTGAAGTTGATTAGAGGATCTACACCCAACAATGTTAACAGATAAGTGGACCTTTCCCTCATCATTCTTAGAATCACTCATAAGACTCATTTCTTTCTTACAATCTCAGAAGAATAAGATGACCTTCTATTTTTTCAGACCTTCTTTTCTTTATCACCTTTGCCTTTTCAGTTTCAAACTGTGAATGGGTCTTCTGTGTTTCTATTTGTCTTTTCAAATTTTCAACGCTGCCATCTCCAAATCGATATCAAGAAACTGCAACCCAATACATGGGTAAAGGTAGGGACAGACTGATAAAATAAGTATCTTGGATAGCCTTTCAGTTCTTTTTTTCCTTCTTTTGTGTTCCCCTACATGTGAGACCCCAAATTCTGAACTCAATAAATTGACAACCTTTTGCTTTCCAATGTTTGAAGAAAACTTGGCTGTTGTTGTTAAAATTCATCTACATGCTATATGACCTTTGTGTTTCTATATCAATAATGGTTTTCTTTTTAGTTTCAGAATTTCTTTCTCTCTCTATTTTTATTCTCTTCAACCATTCCTTCAATTCTGTAGGTTTTTTGATCCTAAGAATCTAAATATTTTTCTTATAAAGCAAAGGGTAGAAAATAAATCAGATAATTTTTCGATCAAAAGCACTATGTGAAACCTTCAATTTTTTATTTACTTCGTGGTTCCTGTTTATAAGATACATGTAGATGTATAAGTCCTGTTCATTTGTGATGTTTCGAACCAAACCTTGCAAAACCAGTAATCCGTTTTCATTTGGATTCGTAGTCCATCAGTACTTGGTATTTGGTAATCATATGAAGTATTGAGATGATGCATCACAATGAATGGTTAACTATTTCTTCACGGACTATGAATTTGCAGTCCATGTGCTATTGTGCAGCAGTATAGTTACTTACTATTTGAGGAAGCCAGAGTACCTTATTGTTGTCTCTACATGTGTGTTCCATCTGGTCTTATACTCTTACTTATAAATCTGAGTTGTCAATTGAGTTTCTTTTATTCGATAAGTTGTGGTCCTTTTATAGTATGGAATGATTTTTTTTCCAGTTATATAAACGCCATGTTCGAGCTGCACCCTTGATCCTTTTAGCTCTTCAATCTGCTATTATGTTAGTTTTTTCTCAAAATTTTGGTTTCATTTTGGAAGATCACCCTATTATTTAGTTTTTTTTCTAAGGGAGATTGGACGCCTTATAGCGATGAAGCCCAAGGTAGGTGTGTTCTACTATAGCACTTAATAGTAATATTTTTGTTCGTGCTCTGCTCAAGTACACAATGGTCACACATCCTAGAGAGTGATGTGTGACCATGGGAGCATATAGAGGGATCTTTCATGTTACCAACTTTTAAGGCTTGGGAAGTTTGATATATAATCTTCTACATATTTTGATCTGTTCTTATTGAAATTTTCTATGCAGATAAAAGTTGCAACCAAATTTTATGTATATTTGTAATGTCTCTTTTTTCTAATACTCTGTCCAATTTACACATGAATACCTGATGGTTTGAAAATCTTACAAATCAATGCAGATTGAGCCCTTTCATCTTACCCTTTTTCTCTGAAGGACATAAGACGTACTATTATTACTATAAGTTAGTGATGCAGGATAATTTATAGGGATAGCGTTGTACAAAAAAAATGCAAATTAGCTACTATAATGACGCAATAGTTACAGATATTAAGGCTTATGTGGTAGTATTGACTTTTATGCAAATAATGATACGAGATTCAACAATTAACATAAATGCAGCAGTTGCAAACTATTTGACTTCTATTCCTATTCTAAGTAACTTTTAAGAAGCAGAGCGACTCTTTCTATGAGTGTAAGACCTTCGATTAAGATCCTTTGAACCTAGGATATTTGATTCTAGATTTATGGAAGTCTAGATTAGTTTGGTTTCAAGAATCAGGGAAGGTTTTAAGTTAATGGATTTTAGAGCTTTATTTCAGTATTAGAAGGGACTTTATTTGCTCGAATATAGAGAAGAAGGGAAGGAAGCATAAAGTATGAGTCATACTTTTTTCCAATCTTTCCAAGGAGATTGAATGGTGATTCCTGCTAATATCGCAAAATTTGCTATCTAAACTCATATGTCAAGATCAAACACATACTTTAAGGATAAGTTCATAATTCTGACTTTGACTAGAAGGATATTATCTTAGGATGTAATATATATAGCCCAATGTGAGCACCAGTTGGGTACGCTCCCAAAAAGCTGTATTGCAGTGCCCGCTTGGTTGGTAAATCTAGATCTGAAAGATGCAAAGAAATATGGCTTAGAAAGCCGAAAATATGCATCACATGGCATATATGGTATTCCCAGCCAGTGAAACTAGAGCGAATGTCTCACAAATCTGTACGTGAGTTTCTTGAAAAGTTTTAGAACCTCATATGAGGGATTATGACTCTATTTTAAATATGCTTTTGGGTTATTTCCACAAATTATATCTTAGCCAGTGGACGGCTCTATGTAGTCTATCCATACATTTGCATGAACTCTTATGGAAACCAAAAGCATATTTTGTGAGAGGGGCTGCTATCAGACTAACTTTATGTTTCTCCTGTAATAATTAAAATGACACTCTTTTTTAATCATAACATGGAAATTTTCTGGATCTCAGGTTCCTATAGATTCGTGTGTTGTAGGGGTGCAACATTCAGCCTTCTTGCAACAGGTGATATTTTTCTAGGGGCTTAGATCTGATTGTTTTAATGAGCAAGTGTTTGGTTGTATAAGTGGAATTTATGGATGCATAAACCCCACTTATACAGGAAACAAATTAGTACCTACAGAATGGCAACTTTCTTTTTAATGAGCAAGTCTGAAGCTAATCTAATCAAGCGTACTAATAGCAAATAAAACAGTATTATAACCCCATAACGTTCCATCTTTATGGTCTTACTTATTGACTTGATGATTTACTACCATAGCAGGAACAAAACAATCACTCTGCCCAACAATGTACGCAACTTTCTTAATTATCATTTAGGCTTTTAAAGCATGCGAGTACCTCATTACTATTAATTCGCCATTGTTATGGTGTTTAATCTGTTAATTTTATATGAAACATCTGTAAAACTATTAGACGTTGCACCATGACGTGCATTCTCCTCCTGTAGCATTTGTTCGTATTGCTGTGTCAGTACACATTATGCACCTTTATTATAAGATCAAGGTTTGGATTTTCCTATTTTATTGTCTTCAATTTCTACCATGTTTCTTAACGATCATAGGTCTCAATCTCAAGTTTCAGAAGTTTGTCTTCTGTTATTTCAGAGATTTGATTTCTAAATGCTTGAAAGAAAGTAATTGACCATACATTCAGTCCCATTACTTCTTATAGTATCTCATAGACATTATATCTGCAACTTAGAGAATGGTTTTACTTTACTCCTGATGAAACTTATTATTGTTTCCTTTCTTTCATAAGATAGGGTTCGTTTGGACAGCCATAACAGACAATAACATCAGTGATAGTATCTGGTGTTCTATCTCTTTCATGGAGCATATAGAGCTCAGTTGGGATGGATTGTGGTCCTCTAGCAATTTTGTTCTTTGCAACAATAACTTTGACACAGACCTCGCTGCTTGCCCATTGCGACAGATCATCTGATTCAAACCAACCGCAGGAGGTTACCATGGTTCCAACTGCTGCAGCAATAGAAGGCTCGAGCTGCACTTAGCAAGAGCAATATGGAAGGAGATTGTTCCCATTTCCAGTAGTTGTTGTTTATTAATGTATCATTGGATTAGGTACTTCAGATTGGTATATCAGTCATTGTTATGTATTAGGGAGTTTGGGGTTGGATTCCCTATTATAAAGAGCAGTTGTATTAGGTTGGAGGTTGGATTCCCTATTCCATATTTTTAGTTAGGATGTATTGTTATGTATCAGGGAGGATGAGGTATTATGTATTTGGTTATTGTTTACTAACTAATTTTTTGTTTCGTTTCGGCTATTGTAAGGTTTTTATGTCTTTTTTTTGTTTTTGTTTTTCTTATCTTTAGCATTTGGCAGTTTTTTGAAATTCTGTGTTTAATTTTGGCATTTATGTGTTTAACGAAATCTCTCTATCTGACAATGGGATCCAATGAGAACCATTACTTAAAATAGTGTGTTCAGCAGCCTTGAATATTGTGTAGTTTCCTCTACGGCTAAAATTTCATACCCAATTTATTAATATTATTTTTAAAATGGTATATTGTTGTAATTACTGGTCGGTGAAAATCTCGATGGGAATCATTCTTTTTTATGAAGCCAGTCGAAGTTATAGCTCACAAGAAGTGTCTTAAACTTACCCATCAATTAAACCAATCATTCACTATAACTCTAACACTACATTCTACAAGAACAACAAATTCTTTATGTCATCGAGCCTCTAGCAGATGATTTTTTAAAGCAAATGACTATTGCTTTTTTAAGAGAAAATTTTTTCAAAGATCATGCTAGGGGCATGAGTCCATCATAAATAGGTGTTGGTTATCTTTTTCTGTGGATTTCTGTTTCTAGAATTACTAAAAACCTCATTTGATCTTTGTTGCTGACACAATGAAGTAGAATAGAAATAAGAAAAAGAATAAAGTATTGGAAAAGAAAGTGATGGAGAGGTGGAAACGTTGCTGCAAATTGCTGGGAAAGAATAACATGTATTGTTGTCTGTCTTCGAGAGAACCGTGCCCAATGGTGCCAGGGGCCGTAAACACTAGTATAGATATATAAAGGCATGTTGTATCGAGAGAAGTGCAGCACTTCGGCTGCCGCGGAAAAACATAGAGAGGAATGGGAAAGAGAGGAGAGAGGCGGCTACGTAAGCATGGGAAGAAAAGAGAAAAGCAAGAGGTGGCTGCGTAGGCTGCGCGGAAGATTGAGAAAGAAGAAGAGAGATTTGCGTTGACTTTGTGTGGAAGAAAGAGAGAGGTCATTGCGGGAGAGGAAATAGAGAGCGGTGAGAGAGAGCCGTGGAAGAGAAAAGAAAGAGACAAAAGACAGGAGAAAAAAAGGTTGCGGAGGAAAGAAAAGAGCTAGGGAGGAGAGCGAGAGCCGTGGAAAAAAAAAAGAAAAAGAAAAAGAAAAAGAAAAAGAAAAAGAAAGAGAGCCATGGAAGAGTTAAGAAAGAGACAAAAGACAGGAGAAAAAAAGGTTGCGGAGGAAAGAAAAGAGCAAGGGAGGAGAGCGAGAGCCGTGGAAAAAAAAAAAGAAAAAGAAAAAGAAAAAGAAAAAGAAAAAGAAAAAGAAAAAGAAAAAGAAACTGAGCCGTGGAAGAGTTAAGAAAGAGACAAAAGACAGGAGAAAAAATGGTTGCGGAGGAAAGAAAAGAGCAAGGGAGGAGAGCGAGAGCCGTGGAAAAGAGAAAGAAAAAGAAAGAGAGGACAACGACGTGAATTTGATAAGTCAATATAGTGAGTCTTGTTAACTTAGTGTACATGATATTCTTATTTTTTAGTGGATTGATTTGGCCTGGTCTGTGTTGGACCCGTGATTTTTTTTCGTGATGATTTTTTCACGTTAAAAATCGTGTCTCTTGTTTGATGCGTGCTTAATTCATTGCTTATATCTGGTTTCGTATTTTTAAGGTAATTTGTAAGATCTATTTATTTTCATCATTAATAAAGTTCCATTGTTTGACGCTTCCCCCCAAACCAAATAGCATGCAAAAAATGATGCGCGTCATACAGCCGATGCATGCTCCATTTAATTCCACCAAAATGAAACACGGAACTACTCATAATGTTTGAAAAACTCAAATATTTTTCTTCGTGCGGACAAAAACTCACCATCTGGCCTGCCAGGACAGATGATTCTTTCAATGATGATGACCTTTGTTTTGTGTACATGAACATGCTACTATTAGGATACATGCACATTGCATGTACCCAATCAGAGCCCTATATATATTGGTCTCTAGTACGGTGCATTATTGCTCAAGCTTTACTCATATTCACCTATATATATCTCATAAAAAAGAAGAAGCTAGCAGCAGTCATGGTTCTCATGAACGGAGGAGAAGGCCAAACTAGCTATGCCAACAACTCAATGCCTCAGGTCCCAGCTCCCTCCCTCCCTCTCTCTCTTCCAACTTTGATGCGTACGTATATATATATGCATGGTTTGCATGCTTCAGAGAACAACTCTTCTTAATTGTCTCTCTCTATGATCTATATATATATATGTATATTGAGATTGATGCTTTGTAGTATGCATGGTTCAGAGAAGAGGACTTTACATGCTGAAGCCATTGGTGGAGGAAGCCATACTGAAGATGTGTTCCACCACAGTCCCCGAGAGCTTTGCCATGGCAGACCTGGGCTGCGCTTGTGGCCCTAACACTCTGGTGCTGACCTGGATAGCCGGGGGCGTCATTCACAACAGATGCCGGGAGCTGCGCCTCCCGTCGCCGGAGTTCCATGTGTTCTTGAACGACCTCCCGGATAATGATTTCAACACCGTCTTCAAGAACCTCCCGGCCTTCTATGACAGACTACATGAAGAGAAAGGAGACGAGTTTGGGCCGTGTTTCATCGCTGCTGTGCCTGGATCTTTCTATGGGAGGCTGTTTCCCAAGAGGAGCTTGCACTTAGCCTGCTCTTCTTTTGGTCTTCATTGGCTTTCTCAGGTCAGTAAACGTACGTACGTATATCAGCAAGATATATAATATATCAGTCCTTATAGGGGACTTTTCGCTAATTTTAAGGTGCAGTGCAGATCGATCCTATGTAAATATGCGACTTTTCGCTGCATCCATCAGGAGCAAAAATAATTATGCATAATCACGCTCCTTATAAAGTTGATTTAATTCATACAGTTATATCTAATCTATAGTTATAGTATACTAATATAATACAATTAATCTACCTTATAAGATCCAAGGGTAGTTACCAGGTTTGTCCCATTGTCACTGCTGGTCCTACCTGGCATTCTAGTGGGTGGGTGGGTGGTTACCCGTACCAGGTGGCACGGGTTCCCACTAGTCTATCCTATAAGATCACTAGTGGTGCCCCCTACCACCTGGTAGGATAACCACCCATCTACTACTCCTAACCAACCACCCACCCACTACCTTTAACCAATCACCCAGGCCACATAGGATGTCATGTAGAATGTCAGGTGCCACTAGGATGCCACGTAGGATAAAGGAGTGACAATAGGACAATGGAATAACTACCTTGCTATCATATAAGGATGATATGACAGTTACTAGTACTATATAATACAAGTGGGAACCCGTGCCACCTGGCACGGGTAACCACCCACCCACTACCCCTAACCACCCACCCACCCACTATTCCCTAACCAGCCACCCAGGGCATGTATGACTCCACATAGGATACCATCTAGGACTCCACCTAGGACAAAGGATGACAACATGACAAATCCGGTAACTGTCACATGATCTTATAAGGTAGATACATACTAATCCATTAACCTTAAATAGTACATATACTAATTCATTAATCAAATTCGATTTTTATAACCGAATCATTCATTAATTTGATGGTTACCTTGCCACGTTGCAGGGAGCCCACCTGGTGAATATATAGTTTATGTAAAGCGTTTTTCTTGCTATATATTTTAAATTAAACATTTTGGGTACGATATCGCACGTAGATCTGTCAAGTAATTCAGTATTCCATTAGTTTAAGCTTTTGGAACATGCAGTCGGTGATTTCACCATGCAACCAAGAACCAACCAATAACTTTTAATATATCATTGTGGTCAAAAAAAAAAAAAAATTTGTGACATTTAATCGTTCCATATATGTAAGAAGAAGTCATGATATCAAAAAGGGGGAAAACTCACTGCGCGCAGGTTCCCGAAGAACTAAAGAAGGACGAAATGCTAAACAGGGGAAACATCAACTTGGACAAATCAAGCCCTTATCCTGTCTTTGGAGCCTATTTGGGACAATTTCAGAAAGATTTTACACTGTTCCTTGAGTCGAGATCCAAAGAGATTGCTGCCGGTGGGCACATGATACTAACCTTGATGGGCAGAAGAACTGAAGATCCATTCAACCAAGAAAGTGCTCCAGGCTGGGAACCTGTCAAAATTTCTCTGAATGACATGGTATCTGAGGTAAGTACGTACGTATATGAGTTTAATTATGATCTTTTTAATTTCCAATTACGTACATGATAAGGGATTATTGTCTTTTTATTTACAGGATTTGAAATAAATCTGCATATCATCCTTTATCATCCTTATATAGCATGATGGTTAATAAGTGCATTTTTTTTTTTTCCTAATGGCGTCCACATGGTAGGGTAACTACCCTCTCTCCCCATCTCCCCATTAACTCCTCTAACTCCCTCCACTAATTTTCCACTAACTCTCACCCACCTAGGCTCCACCTAGAATAATCCCTGCCACATAGGATGCCATTAAGACAAAAAAAAATGCACTTCTTAACCATCCTGCTATATAATGATGATGATGATATATATATATATATATATATATGCATAAGTATATTTATATCCTGATCATGAACTTGTAACTATATATATAAATCTATCTTCTTAAATCACTATTTCGATCTTACGTATCACAGGGTCTTATCGAAGAAACAACAGTAGATTCTTTCAACCTGCCATTCTATGAACCTTATATGGAGGAACTGAGAGCCATTGTCAAACTACAAGGTTCTTTTGCTATCGATAAATTGGAAGAGAGGGAATGGTGGGATGATCTCTTCAACAGTGATGCAGTTGATCCAGCCAGGGATATTGCAAACATGTTAAGGGCAGTGCTCGAATCGCTTCTTGTTAGTCATTTTGGAACCACGGTGATCCCTGAATTGTTCCGAAGAGTTGAGATGAATCTTTCCAAGACGATACCTCAATGGAAAGAAAAACAAGTTTACCTTGTTGCTTCATTGATCAAGAAAGCATAATGATCAATAAGAATTGTTACATACATACTACTTTACTTTGTATCTTGCAATGATTTCTATTTCTACTTGATTCTTGACGAGCCTCCTATCTATATATGTCAGCTTTTTGGGGTCTAGCCTATGCTTGGTCAACACCTCTTGATCGATTTTAAATAACAAATGATTAGTATTTATCCTATTTTTGCAACAACCTTATAAGCAGATTTCCAGAAGTTTTAGTCTCTAAGATTAATTTCCAAGTTAATAAAGAGGGGCAAGCATGGCTAATGGGATGGGTGTCGTCCGGGGGAAATTATTCACCGGGAGCTTGGCATCATGTCAGCCTCCACTTATATAACAACACATAAGTGTCAAAGATTGCCATATCATTCATGACAAAAATCTCTTTAATGATGTGGCAAGTTAAATGATGTGCATGTTGATCCTAATTTTATTTTGATGATATCAATGTATATTAAATGATAAAATATATATTTAATAATAATTTCCTCTTTGATGGGAAGTTTTAAAATTCATATTTGAGAATTTCTTGTTCGGACCGTGGGGTTGCACGGTGGATGCACCCAACTTGGGAAAATATTATATTGGCTCGTGGTCGATTTAGACATCGATCTTGAAAAGTCTTTTTCTTCACAGAACCTCATGGTCAATGCGGCGATGTCCCACCCCGTCCCAATTAAATAGAAAATATTCCAAAGATTATTCAAAATTTTGGCATGATCCTTGAACACAAACACGTGATTAGTATTTATCCTATTTTATGGACCTCATATCGAAGAACTTAAAAGACATTATACATCTAGAAGGGTCCTTCAGTGTTGATCGGTTGGAAGAGAGAGGATGGTGGGATCTCTTCAACGGCGATTCCTTCTATGACGCCGGCAAGACTTTTTCCGGCATGTTTAGAGCTGTACTTGAATCAGCTCTGGTTAGTCACTTCGGAAGCACGGCCATCCATGAAGTGTTTCGGAGAGTTGAGATGAATCTTTCCAAGAGCACCAACATACGTGAATGGGCCGAGAAACAAGTTTACCTGGTTGTCTCACTGACCAGGAAAGCATGATGCATGCATGGCAAAGCTCTATCAACCTACGTACATAATATATCTTCATATTTGCAGTTAATTAGTTTGCCTTCAATATATAATTAATACTGCTAATTAATGCTTTCATATATAGCAACTTAATAAGCAGATTTTCACATTGTATCTTGCATTAAATTCGCCAGCTTGATCTTAAATACGTGCCTAGTTTGCCTTTAATAACACGTACTGCTAATGCTATTTCCTATACTTTAAAGGGGTATTAGGCCATAACCCCAAATCTAGCCCCCTCCTTGTCCAGAGCCCCATACATCTTGCTAAAAACCCCACCTTCACTGCTTTCATATGAATAGCCCAACAACACATAAAAATGACAATAATACCCTTACCCTTATTTTATATTTTTTTATTTCAGCATTTTCTCTCTCCTCTCTCTCTCATCTCTCTCCCCCGGCGAGCCAGCCCTCAGCTTCTCCGCCGGCGACCACCCCCTTCCCAACCTTTTCTCTCTCCTCACTCTCCTCTCTCCTCCCAACCTCCGGCGGATCTCTACAATCCCGACAACTCCTTCTCTCGCGTACCCGTGGGCACTCGACCTTGGCCACCACCCCTCCACCCTCCAACGTCCTCGTTCCCGGCCACCCCCGACGCCTTCCAAGCTTCGTACCGATGTCGTCGCCTCCTTCTCCTCGTTCCCTCTTCATTACCGACGATGCCCGACCTCCTCCGACGTCACCCTTCCGGTCACCAGCAACGCCGCCCCTCTAGTCACCAGCAACCGCCATCCGAGCTCGGCCATCGTCAAGACCCTTCGCCCCCTCAGGTTCCAGCACCCGCCGACGGCTCCGCTCCGTCTAAGGACGCCGATCGTCACCGAGCTCTCCAGCCCTCACCGGAACCCCGCGCGACCCCTCCTCAACCCCTCCGTCTCCGCCCTCCCCACCTCAACCCCTCCGTCTCCGCCCTCCCCGAACCTATCTACCCCTAACCTATCTACCCAACTCCGCCATCTCCGGCCTCCCCAACCTCATCCGACACCAGATCCGATGCCCCTTCGCCCCTAAGACCCTTCCTTCTCCATCTCCGGGCCCGATCCGGCGAGATCCGCCGGCCACCACCTCCCTGCCCCGCTCGGGGTTGTCTTCCCCGATCAACCACGCTCCTGTGAGCTGGTTCAGCCAGGGCGAGTCGCTTGTGGCCTGACCCGGTTCCCACATGATCCAATTGAGTCTGGACCGGATTGATTCAGTCCACATTGATCCAAGCCTTGATCCAGTAGTCTGGGTCTAACCTGATCCAAATCCGATAAAATCTAGCCCATCAAGCTCAGTCACACCTCAATCCAATCAGGCCCAGATACAGCAATCCAAACTTGAACCCAAATCAGAGTCGAGAGCTGGAACTATGAAATTTTCTTTTTATCAAAATACAATTTATGCATAAAAAATATACATAAAATTTAGAAAATTGACAATCTAAAATTGACAAAAATGCATTTTCATCTTTCAAAATTCATTTTCTTCTTTCTGAATTCATTTTCATCTTTCTAGATTCATTTTCATCTTTCACAATTCATTTTCATCTTTCTAAATTCATTTTCATCTTTCTACATGTATTTTCATCTTTATAAATTCATTTTCATCTTTCACAATTCATTTTTATCTTTCTGAATTCATTTTCATCTTTTATGAATTCATTTTCATCTTTGACAAATCATTTTCATCTTTCTGAATTCATTTTCATCTTTCACAAATCATTTTCATCTTTCTGAATTCATTTTCATCTTTCACAAATCATTTTCATCTTTCACAAATCATTTTCATCTTTCTGAATTCATTTTCATCTTTCACAAATCATTTTTATCTTTCTAAATTTATTTTCATCTTTTTAACTCTATTTTCATCATTTTAAATTTACTTTCATCTTTTTTTACTTTATTTTTATCTTTTTAACTCTATTTTCATCTTTCACAAATCATTTGACAAATCAATTTATCTTTTTAAATTCATTTTCATCTTTCTAAATTCATTTTCATCTTCTTAAATTCATTTTAGTCCTTATTAACTTTATTTTCATCTTTTTAAATTCATTTTCATCTTTCTAAAATCATTTTCATCTTTCTGAATTCATTTTCATCTTTCACAAATCATTTTCCTCTTTCTGAATTCATTTTCATCTTTGACAAATCATTTTCATCTTTCTGAATTCATTTTCATCTTTCACAAATCATTTTCATCTTTCTGAATTCATTTTCATCTTTCATACATTTTCATCTTTTTAACTCTATTTTCATCATTTTAAATGTATTTTCTTTTTTTTAACTTTATTTTGATCTTCTTAACTCTATTTTCATCTTTCTAAATTCATTTTCATCTTTCTTAATTCATTTATTTTTTTAAATGCATTTTCATCTTCATACATTTACATCTTTTTAACTCTTCAAATTACAACTTAATTGGCTAAAATTCTCCTTTAAGAGTTTCTGCAATCACCCCCACTTTCATTCTGTAATTTTCTTTATCTTTTTTCATATTTTTCCCTATTTTCTAGTACTTTTTCGTATTACTTCGGAGTAATGAACCGAGTCAAGTTCTCAGATTAGCGAATTCACTTGTCATATTTTATTCCCATGTTTTTTCTCACTTTTTACTAATTTTCCCCAATTTTTTCCTAATTTTTTGTATTTTTTTCCCTAATTTTCCCAATTTTCCCATTGATTCTCTCTCTTCCTCGGTCGGGTCGGCTCGGCTCGGCTCACCCGCAAGCCGGGACTTCATCGTCCCCGCTTGTTTGCGGCTTTGATCGGCTCCACCTCGAGCCGCTCCGGCCTTCTCGCCGTCCGCCGCTCTCCCGCCACCGAACCACCATAAAATCACCCGAAAACTACTCCTATCATCTCCCCCACTCCATTCACTACCTCAAAGACCTCTATTGCTCTCCTCTCCGACGCCGACATCAACCCACCGCCAACCACCTTCCGTCACCGCCACTCCGACCACATCAATGCCTCCAAACAACCTCTAAACTCACCTAAATCTTCTCCTCTACCCACTTCCGACCTTCTCCACCCTCGCAGATGTCTCCTCTAGTGCCAACCAACCCCACCCAAAACCACCGCGCCGCCGCCTCTAAATCCGGCCATCTCGGAGCCGTATTCCACGATCGGACCCAGTGGATCAATTCCTGAGACCTCCACGAACGCAAATGCACTAGTCATCCGCCCCGAAAGAGCACTCCCCGCCGGCGATCAAGCTCCGGCGAACCTCAGCCGCCGAATTGCACAGGGGTATTTTTGTCACCTATTGTTAACAACTAACTAAAATACTTAATTGATGGGGTTAATACCTTAAAAAAATTACTAATGGGGTTTTTAATAATATATTTCATTAAACTGGTATTTTTACCAATTAACCATACTTTAAATATCAACGGACCGACTCTTTCTCTCTCTTTTTTATAAGAAAAGAGATGGTTAATTCTTTGCACGCAAGTGAAAAGAATATAGCATGTGTCTCGTCAAAGACAATATATATTATTTTAATATAATGTAGGAAAATGTCAAATTTGATTTTTCCCTATTCCGCACAGGATATCAAATAAAAAATCGAAGGAAAAAGATATGTGTACATGCCCAAAACAGTGCTCAAAATCGAATGCACACTTCCAGCCGCACTTGACTCAGGGCAAGCCAAACTTTTAGACCACGTACTTGTCAGAATAATATTTATGTAGCAATCATGGGTATCAGCTTGCCGTGTTATTAAACAAATTATGATCGTAAACAAGATCAAATGAAAAGAACCTTTTATTTGTCTCAAGTTAAGATACATTGATATCAAATTTTAAATAAAATATATCAAAATTTATTTAATAACATGACAAATTTAATGATGTATGTGGATTAGCAAAACACTCATTCGTCTTTAAATAAGTAGACCTTAGCACGGATTGACGTGGTGCAAGGCAAGCTTTCACTGAATAATTTCTCCTCGTGCCCATAGTGCGACAAAGAGGGACTAAATCAAAGACATCTCAATGTATATCATAGACCAAGCCGCTATTATGTCATAGAAAGATAAGAACTAATGAACATATATAGCTTACATAGTTACACAACTGGGTTTTCCAGATATATAATAAGATTGAACAACTGGATTCCACGTCATGATAACGAGACTTTCATTTGGCTCATAGTTAAGAAGAAAATTCTAATTCATCAGTCTTCTAAAAAAAAGGTCATTTACATATATCCCCCTGTAAAATTTGATTTTACATATTTCACTCTAAAAAATCGAAATTACACAAGAAAGCATGAAAATATTGGTTATTATCATATATCCCTTTCGATCACTTGGGATCGGGATATTCAAGGAATATGCTAGACGTAGCCGTTTCAGGCTAACGGTGGCTTTTAAAATTACTTAATTGCCCGTACGCTTATAACTACTGCTCTTATCCCTCATTCGACCCAAATGATTGTTGGGGTTTAGGGCTTGAAATATGGAATGTGTATAGTGTCCTTCGGCGAGCTATCTCCACCTCCATCAATTTTCTCTCGATTTCAGTTGGATTTATGTGAGACTTATAGAAGGACATGACGGTTATTAAACGCGGATTGTATTATGTTAGGGCATTTGAGACATTTTATAGCCCAAGTGATGTCCTTAACCATGTTCAGGTCAAGTTAGCAGACGGAAGTGGACCGAAATGAACATATGATAATAATAATAATAAAAATTCAGAGTTTTTGGTGTAATTTTGATTTTTTTTATGGTGAAATATGTAAAATCAAACTTCTCATGAGGCTATACGTAAATAACCCAATAAAACATTATGTAAGCGATTAGGGCAGGCGAATTTTGAGCCCGAAATTATCTACAAGAAGACTTTTACAATTGATAACTAGCAATTAATGATAAAGAGGTACAAGCCTGGCTAATGGGCTGTGTGTCGTCCAGAGGTAGGATTGGATGTGTCGGCTTTAGAGTCGGCCATGGGCTGGGTATGTCCCCATAATCGGGCCTCGGGCCAGTCCATAGGCCCAACTATATCTTGAGCCGTGACCAACCCAAGAGTTTAGAATCTAGGAAAGCTAGCTAAGCCCCTTGTCGCACTATAATATGGTTGAAGAGTTTTATTTCAGGGGTTATGGTTGCTTGATTCCATCTCAACACCGTTGACTATATATTGTGATAATAGTGCAGCAGTTTTCCTCTCCAAGATAATAAAAATTTAAACGCTTCTAAGCATATGAAAATAAAATATCTAACAGTAAGGACCCTGGTTAAGAAAGGAGACATAATTGTTGAGCACATTGATACAGACTCAACGCTTGTTGATTCTTTAACCAACGGGACTGAGAATTATTAATTTCATTATACATGTTGAGAATATGGGTATTTTAGGGTATTTTGATGTACTTGGCTAGTGGATCACAAATGAACGCTATTTTCTTACTACACTACCACATCTTGATTCATGTCGACGAGACAAGAGGAGTTGTCTTTTGTAATTATGGACTGATCCTGTATCAATAAAGGATATAACGATCGTCATGGTTCGAATATAATGATCCCATTGGACAGAATCGTATTTGAGATGCAGTCTCAGATCTTGGTTGTTTTTTGTCGCTACCCTTATGTTTTCTTTATTCAGCCCGAGAATTATTTTGAAAAATAAAATGTTTTAAAATGACTTCAATTAATGTTACCAGAGTGTGAGAGTGTTGGAATTTTTTTAATTGTGTTTCCATTAATTGTTAGTTGATTTTGGTTTTATTAAAATCTGGCTTAATACAAGATTCAATGAGATCGGCTCGATAAACCCACTGTTGTTAAGTGATCAAATCAATGGACTTTAGCACACCGCGTTTTGTTTATGTTGTGGTTGAGACGGCTAAGTGTAGGCCTAATTCTGGTTATGTTAAAGTTTCAATTTGAGTTGGATTCAGTGTTTGCCCTTGATGGGAGGTTTCACTGGATGTCTATAAATAGGCTAGATCCCACTCCATTTTTCATATTGTTTCTAACTTGCCCCATCGAGGGATCGCTCATCTGATCAGATGGCAGGCACGGGAGCATATCAGTTTTCCAAACCTTCGTAGGCTAGGAGCAGCCCCAGCTATTGCGGGTGGTGTCCGGTTCCAAGTTGATGCTTCCTTTGATCCTCTCTCCGGCATGACCGGACTTGGCGCAGTGTGCATAAATGAGGAGGACCTTGTCCTATGGTCCGCCAGCAGCTCGCACAAGGCTGACTCCATCTTGCTTGGTGAGCTGCAGGCCATCCGCTTGGAGATCGAGAATGCCGTCCTCCATGGTTTCAGACAGGTTAGTGTTGAGAGCGACTCCTTGTATGCGGTTCAGTTGGTTGAGGGGAGGTTACCCTTAGTAGGGAACTGCAGAGCCGTGGTTCAGGACATTTGGTGGCTAAGCCACAACCTTGTTGAGCTCGGTGTGACTTATATCCCTCGTGAGGTCAACCTCCGGGCAGACTGGCTGGCTCATGAGGCCCTGGGGCTCTGTCATGTTTTTGCTGACTCCGAAGAGGCTGAGGGCCATACCCTCAGTCCTCTCGGTTTTCCTTGTCACTAATCCTTATATGGGTTTTAAGCCCTCGGGCTCAATTTATCAAAAAAAAAAAACTTGCCCCATCGAGAGCCGAGAAGAAGGGGAGGAAGACCTGGACTTCCGTTGCTCTTTTCAGTTTATACGTGGATCTTCATGGTGATCAACACATGCATTTTTTATTTCAATTAACTGTGGTATTCTAATATTCATCATATAGGAGATCCTGAAAATTAATCTTACATATAATTCATAATTTCAATCGTATCACAGGGTCTTACCGAAGAAAGAGCAGTAGATTCCTTTATCCTGCCATATGGATGAACCGAGAGGCATTGCTAATTAAACTGGAAGGTTCTTTTGGTATCGATAAGTTGGAAGAGAGGGGGGTGGTGGGATCTATTTAACAGTACTGGTGCAGTTGATCCAGCCAAGGCTATTGCAAACATGGAAGAGAGGGGGGCCAGGTTTATGACCCAACAATCCGGCCCAGGGACAGTCCATAGGCTAGATCAACCATATCTTGTGCCCAATGTAAGGCATCCAAGAACATTGAAGGCTTAAAACGCATTGAAGACTCAAATGGCTGAGGCTATGGGTGGGCCCGATAGCGGGCTAGACTTTGTGGCCCATCAAGACTTTGGGTAAGATGGTGGCCTCAGAAAATTTGGACCGAGCCTGAGCCCATCCCGGTCTTCGCCATAGGGCCAGCCCTTTATGGAGAGCTAGGGTGGACCGGTTGGTACCGAGCGTTTACATGCCTGAAATTTATTATTTTGCTGGACGTTTGTGTAACGTCATTAATTTGTCTTCACAAATTAATTTAAGTTTGGCAACTAATTAATTAATTAATAGTTTAGCTCAATAAACATTAAATGTTCATCGTTGATCAATGCCTCATTGTATTTATCTGCCAACGAGATTTTTTACAAATATGCTATGGATTTCAACTTATACAGCAAGCCGCAGAGGTTTGGATTTGGGGGTTAGTTTGGGGCGACTTCATATGATTATTTTTTTCTTCTCTTTTTTTTTGAATAATTATGTAATAATTACTTTTTTTTAGAAACTCTTAGCTTCTCAAGCAAGTTGAATATTCTAGATACAACTATCTTTTCAAAGACCTTTTATGTTAGGAAGAGTTGAGATATTTAAGGAAGTGTTTGGTTGCAAAGAGGTGTTTGATTCGCCCATATGGGCATGCATCACGGGCATGTGATACATGCATGGTGGAAACTGTTGAATCGGCTGTATTTGATGAGGCAAGGAAACCTAGCTTATGTCACTAATAAGGTTCCATCCTTTCGCCAGGTTAGTCAGTCTCATTAATTGTTCTGTTTGACTAGACAAATAATTAATGAAGATTTTGTTTTGATTTTTTGAGTTTAACAAACAAAAAGTTTAAGAGAGAGAACGTAGGTACTGATCAATCCCCATTAATTGTTTGCGTGGGATGCGGACATCCACACCCTGCAAACGATTCTCACGTCTACCAAGAGAAATGCATTGCTCAAGCTTTACTCATATCCACCTATATATCTCATAAAAGAGAAGAAGCTAGCAGCAGTCATGGTTCTCATGAACGGAGGACAAGGCCAAACTAGCTAGGCAAACAATTCAATGCCTCTAGTCTCAGGTCCCAGCTCCCACCCTCTCTCTCTCTCTCTCTCTCTCTAAGAAACTTCCAACTTTGATACGTACGTAGTAACGTATATATATAAATATGGTGTTGGTAAAACAGTGCTCAAAAGATCTTTTTAAGGATTAGGAAAAATAAATTAAAGCACAAATCAAAATATGTAATGCAATGTAAAGTAGATCTGGCCTGGGAGGCGCGAGAAATCGCTGCCCTAAAAATCGGAGACGCCCCTCGTGCGGAGTTAATCGTCGCCCGATCTCCAAGGTACAACCCGACGGCCTGATCTCGCCGTTAGCACGATCCGGCGAGATCTCTCTATGAACCAGCACTCATCCCGTTGATATTAGAAAAGCCTTTTAAAGGAAGTTAACTAGAAGAAGAAGCAGAGAGAAGGAAAGTTGCTTAGAGAAAACCTCTTCACCATCTCCTACTCAAGGAAGAAGAAGATGCATGTAATGTAAAAGAAAAGAGGGTCAGACAGCTGCTGCCAAGTGGAGAAGCCTTCTCTTCACTTGACAACCTTGGCAGTAAAGCCCTGCCAAGTGTCAAAAGCCAACGCAAAACCAAGGGGGCATTTAAAACACTTTTTTTAAATACCATTTTAATAACAATCCCTCACAAAAAGGGATTTAAATGTCACAAAAACACGATCGAGAAAATCGAAAATATACATAATCAACTTTTACTGTGCATCATGCAAGGTACCTTTTGGGTTTGAACCTGCACTTAGTTATGAATGTATTGAACCGAGAGACCATGGTGGACTAGGCCTTGAACCATGCCTCTTTGATTGATCTTCTACAAACACACACACAATAGGGAGAGTGCTATTGGTTCTATTTGCGGGTTAGCGCTATTATGGCCATGCGCTTCCTTGATTCTCATGAGAGTTCTGGGGATTCGCCCTGATCCCATAATCGCGGCCTCACGATGACTCTCACTTAGGTGAGTCCTCCAAAGGCGTCCATGACGACACACACCTCTCAGAAGAATTTCTGCATTAGACCCATTAAGAGATATAACAATAAGTGGTGTTCCTCACTCGCCACATCAACAGCTTCGTTGCTACCCTTTGAACCTTATTCATGGATGAATCCACTCACAAGGTAGGGATCCACTGTTGGTGACAACTATGTGGGCTACACCCATCCCCCTCGATGATTAAAGACATGACCTCAATGTCAGTCTTAAGGATAAAATCCTCATGAGCCTCAATGCTCATTATTATAGGACATAAGTCCTTTCCTTTTTCACATATAGGTGTAAGCATGCTTTTCAAAATAAATAAGACATATATCATGTACTATGTGAAACATCTATATCATGATATCATTTAATATGTGAAACATCTATATCATTTCTTACATGTAGAATAGAATACAGCAATCTCTTATCAGAGATATCATGCTTCCACGTATTTTGATAATTTACAAAATAAGCATATGTGACATGTAGCCTATCATAAAGCATAGCATCTCAAATAAGTTGCATAGAAGGCACATCTTTGTAGAAAGATCCACCGCATGTCATTGCATCAATTTATAGGTTTCTCAAAATTACAGGTTTTAATTGACCATAGGCTACTCTATGCTAGCCAGGCACCCCCACATTTTAGTAAATCTCATGTCATGACCCGGTAGGGTTTCTTTGATGCTTTTTTTGGCTAATAACCAATAAGGTGAGAGCCAGGATAGTGGGCGGCTGTGAGAGATATAGAAAAAGAAAGAGATCTCTCGTGTTTGGTGCTGCGGCAGAGAAGAAAAGCAAAAGAGAGAAGAGAGAGAAAGTGAGAAGGTTTTATGTGGGAGATCAAGCTTGGTGTTTCTCCAAATAAGTTTGTAATCTTTGACATTATAGTGGATTCTCTGCCATGCTCTCCCCGTGGATGTAGGAGATTTATTTTCGAACCACGTAAATCTTGATATCCCTTTTTTTTTTGTGGTTTGTTTGCCTTGCTCTTCTTTGTGGTTTTGTGCATCGCATAAGGGTTTGCAAATATTAATCTGTGATCGAGATCCGACGCTTCCGCGCCAACACAATCAACTGATAAGAGAAGAAAAAAGAAAGATTTGTCTGATGAGATCTCCTTCTTTAGATCTAACTTGTTTCTTCTACTGACAGTTCCTGTTTTGGTAGAAAGCTTTGCTTGTTCAAATCGGGAGAGAAGCTCTGCCTCTCGATTACACACAGTGGACAGAAGGTAGGCTGATGTTGCCTCATGTTATGGTTTGGAGAAAAGGCCCAATAAGGAATTTGAATGAGATATATCCTATGAAGGGAGACGTCTGGGCGCTTTTCAAGAATTGGGATATTAGTTGGAGCTGTGACACGGATTACGATAGAGACTATCAGTATGAAGTTGTGGAAGTGCTCTCGGATTATGGAAAAGGTACTGACGTTAGATTCGTTCCTCTAATGGAGATAGAAGGGTGTGTGGCCCTGTTTATGAGAGATACAGACGAGGGTACTGGAGTGCTTAAAATTCCTTCCAGTGAAATGCTAAGATTTTTTTTTTTTTTCACCAGGTCCCTGGTTATAGATTTACTGGGAATGTGCGGGATGGCATTCCAGAATGTTGCCTTGAACTTGATTCCGCATATTTGACCAGTAAATTTGATGAAACTTTTCCTTCCATCAGCCTTGATTGTGCTACAGCGAGGGTCAAAAGTTCCTGATCTTCCGCTGAAGAGAGATATGCATCTGGTGCAGCTGAGAAGGAGATGGAGGTTGAAAAATTTGAAACGGCAAATAGAGAAGTCCAAGGAAGACTTAACATATCAGCTTTCAGATATGAGCTTGAATGAGATGACTGAGAAATTAAAGAAAGAAGTTGACTTGGAATATCCTGAAGCCGTTAAATCCAGGGGCTTAAAAGACAGTCTTGAGATGCTTAGAAAGGAAGTCAGAGGAGCAATGGCATCATCTGACCAATTCCTTGATCCTTCACTAGCAGCAGTAATGATCTTAGAAGATGGATAATAAAACCGAGACTGATAAAATAAACAAAAGTGGGCAATGGCACACGATCACCCCCGACAGGCAAAAGCACAGTTCCTCCGATTTTTAGATTGTTGGTAAAACAGTGCTCAAAAGCTCTTTTTAAGGATCAGGAAAAATAAATTAAAGCACAAATCAAAATATGTAATGGAATGTAAGTCAGAAATCGCTGCCCTAAAAATCGGAGACGCCCCTCGTGCGGAGTTAATCGTCGCCCGATCTCCAAGGTACAACCCGACGGCCTGATCTCGCCTGTGAGGACCTGCCCCTCTTTTTCCTTTGGCTTGTTTTTGACCCAAGGGCAATTTGGGAAATTGCGCATTGGCGGTCGTTTCACATGGGGTGTGCACACACAGACCTTGTTTGGTGCTTGTGGTTGTTAGAGAGGTTAGGTGGGACCTAGTTTGGGAGTTCTGGACTTGGGCCTGTGTCCCAGCCCAAGTTTGTCTTTCAGGGCTCAGAAGATCGATCACCTAGGGGTGGAGATCGATCCTGTGGCTAGCAAGATCGATCCCGCATGCAAGGATGATCGATCCTACCTGTGTCTGGAAGTCTTTGTCGGTGGCTTTCGAAGGACGGCCACCGCGGTGGCCGTCGCTTCCCCTGTCATGGGAGGGGAGACTTTTGCTCCCCTCCTTTGCCTTTCCCCCGGTTTCGGCGGCTTTCCCCGGCTTTACCCCGCCCCTTCCCCTGCTCTTTCCTCCTTCTTCCTTCTTCTTCCCCGCGAGAGCTCTGCTTTCCCCTGTTCCGGCCGCCCCTTTCCCTCCTCCGTTCTCCCTCCTCCGGCCACCGTTCTTGGAGCTTGAAGGCTCGTTGGAACCGTGACGGCGTGAGGAAGATCCATGGCTAGGCTTCGTGGATCGAAGCTGCTCTGAGGAGGTAGGGTTCCCACTCCAAACTCCGGCTAGCTTTGAAGGTTTAAATCCGGTTTTGTTTTTCATTAGATCTCTTGGTGTTGTTGGTGTTTGCCGGTTTTGAGGCCTTGAGTAGCCTCGTGGTACCCAGATCTACCAGCCCACCAAGTTTGGTGAGGTTTGGTTGCGTCTTCCGGCGGTTCTCCGGCCGGAAGTGCGCCGGAACCCATCAGGATTGATCCTCCTGGGAGGAAGGATCGATCCTTCTGGCGTTGGCTTGTTGCGCCCAGCACATGATCGATCTTCTTATGGGAGGAGATCGATCATGGGGCCTGGGTTAGCAGGGATACCCTTCGTCCCGAGAAATATCGATCCTCCTGGGAGGAAAGATCGATCTTCCTTGGTGTGACTGGAAGGGCGCCCTCTGTCTCGAGAAAGATCGATCTTCCTGGGAGGAAGGATCGATCCTTTTTGTCTCGACAGTGAGGGAGGCTCACTGTTACTTAAGTGATCGATCCTTCCCTTGGTGAGGATCGATCCTTTAGTCGCAGCGAAGGTTTTCTTGGATTTTGCCCGCGAGGCTTCGCATGTAAGCAGTTTTGACGGTTTTGCCCTTGGGGCTTCTATGTTTTACTTTATTGCTTATGTTTACTGCTTTGTGGGTAACCGAGGGAGTAATGAACCCTCGGGAATGCTTAGAATAATGGGCCATGGGTTATGCCCTTTTACCGCTTTATGGTGAACCAAAGGAAGTCATGATCCTTGGGAGTGGTTAGTATAAATGGGCCGAAGGTGTGCCCTTGGTATGCTGTTTGTTACTGCTTTACATATTCTTATCCTGCCTTGCTTTCTGAGCATTAGACATGCTAGGTTAGACTGGGTGGGGTTGACCCGTGGACTCCGGTGATCTAGGACTAAGCGTGGGATGCCGTTACCCCGGTAAGGGTGTCCTACAAGTATCGTCCGGCCCACCCTGTGTCAAGGATCGTCGGAGGTAGCCCAGTCCTTGAGCAGTGGCTATCGGAGGGACGTAGGTTGGACAGGAACCCTGGGGGTGGGGGGGGAAGACATCGATGGGATCGATGGACTCCCTGGCTAGACTTAGTCTTGGGTCAGGAGTTAGGGGTCCTGTTGGCTCTGTGGCTTGGAGTACTGAGAGATGGTAGTCTTAACCTCGGTCGTTCCGCCAAGTGTGGAGATCCCGCTTGGGGAAGGGTGTCCTACCAGTAGCGTCATGTCCACCCTGGGTCAGGGATTGTCGGAGTTGTCCACCCCTGAGCAGTGGTTGTCGGAGGGGCGTACTTGGGACAGGAATTCTTCGGGTTAGTGACGGGATTTATGGGATCCTTGGCAAGCCTCGGTACTTGGCCTCAGAGTTGGTTCGTTGGGTTTGCCTTCTTAGCGAGAGTGGTACCCTGCTGAGCTGTTGCTCATTCCTACCTGGACTGTGGTGTTTGCAGGTGCGGGTCCTCGTTCTCCTCCGGTGCTTCCCCGTCGCCCGTCCCGTGGTAGCGCGCCGGCACTTGACCATGTCTGAGGGTCAGGATGGTTTCGTTTGTGCGTTCGCGGAGACCCCGGTGGGTAGTGTAGCTTCTTTTTGGGGACTGTTGATCCCTTGTAGCTTGTTGTACTAAACCCTGTTAACTCTTTTATTACTGTTTTGTAATAAATGTTAATATTTGTTGTTTAGTCCTCTGCTTTCGCTTGTGCCTGTTGGCAGCTGTTTCCGCCAGCTGGCCGTAGTCTCAACTGTTTCCGCCAGTTGAGGCTGTAGTTGTAGGTTTTCCCCCTCGCGGTCCCGGCCCGTTGCAACTGGAAAACTGTTCAAGACAGCTGGGTGCGCTCTGCGGGTCGGGGCGCGACATCGCCGTTAGCACGATCCGGCGAGATCTCTCTATGAACCAGCACTCATCCCGTTGATATTAGAAAAGCCTTTTAAAGGAAGTTAACTAAAAGAAGAAGCAGAGAGAAGGAAAGTTGCTTAGAGAAAACCTCTTCACCATCTCCTACTCAAGGAAGAAGAAGGTGAAGAGGCTTTCTCTAAGCAACTTTCCTTCTCTCTGCTTCTTCTTCTAATTAACTTCCTTTAAAAGGCTTTTCTAATATCAACGGGAAAATTAACGGACATTGGAATACAGCATAGGTATTGGAAGAAAGTTGCAAGAATGTGATATGAAGTTTTCAATTAAAATAATTCAGTGTCCAAAAATAAAGCCCAACACAACAATAAGCTCTCCTGTTAGCACCATGTCCTTCATTAGTTGGAAATAGGGGTGGCAATCTGGGTCATGACCCGTGAACCTGACCTGACCCGACCCGAGATAAACGGGTTTGGGTTTGGTATAAACGGGTTCGGGTCATAAACGGGTCGACCCGGACCGCCCCCCACTCCTTCCCGTCGCCTCCACGGCCTCCTCCACG